>CAJGYO010000786.1:0-104220 GCA_904845875.1 Miscanthus lutarioriparius | reverse complement strand
ACATATGCAACATCCAGATAAGACATTTGCAACATGAAAAAACACTTAAGCAGCTGAAACATTTAGAACATACTGTTGCAACATATGTGTGAAAACATATGCAACATCCAGATAAAAAACGATTGCAACATACGTCTTGAAACAGATGAAATATTTTGAACAAATGCTTGCAACATGCTTCTGAAACACTTGCAACATATGCAACATGTGCAACATCAACATCCATAAGAAACAACTGTAACATACCTTTGAAACGACTGAAACACCTGAAACATACATTTGCAACATATGGAAGGGGAAGCCTGGGTCGGTCGATTCCAGCCGTCGGGGTCGGAGTCAGCGGCGAGCGGCGGCGCAAGAGTACCAGCGCCACTAGTACCGGGTTTGGCTCGGCGGCAACGGTGGGGGATGGGGGGCAAGGAGCGCCATGGCGGCCGGGGTGGGCGGAGCTCGGTCACCGGGGTGAGAGAGGGCGCCGCCGGGGGTGGGGAGGGCGCCGCGTCGGGGTGGAGGAGAGCCACCCACTCTCCTGCAACACCGTTGCACTACCTCCATGGATCTTGCTGGGGTGGGGGAGAGGGCCGCCGAATGTGTGAGCGTTGGGGTCTCCCGGGGGGAGGACGTCGGTGTTGGTGCGCTGCGACAGGGGATGAGGAGCACCGAAGGGGTAATGGTGGGAGCGGAGCGGAGCGAGACATGCGGGAGTTGATTTTTTTTTATTTGGCTAGCGGCGCTTGCGGGCGGTAGTGATTGAGTGATGCGTCCAGCCTTTCGGACGTGGGACGTCTTAATTATAGCATTACCGTAAGAAATAACACTACCTTTGACCCCGTTTGCTGTATCCTTCGCTAATTCTAAATCGAAGTAAAAGTTGGGTTAGGTTTGGGTGATCTATCCGTTTGCTACTAGTGCTGCAGCATGTTTTGTTTTTTTGTGCTTGCTGTCTCCATTAAGCCTTGACAATCGCACTAATCTCCACGTCAGGTTCTTGCATTATTTACCGGCCTAATGAAAGCCGTCGTCGTCGCTCCTGACGTGGCTGATCGAGACCCCCGCCCTATCCAATCCGTCTCGTGTGGTCTGAATTGAATCGGGTCCAGTTTTTTTTTTCCTGCACGGCCAACGTATGTCACGCAGGGTCGCATGAATGGCGCAAAAACAAATTTATAGGAAGGCATAAAACGTGGAAGGTTGACGTGTACATAAGTTGGAATATATTGTTGCGCCCAAATGGTTGTGCGTTCCAGGTATCATACCGACCCTATTTACTCACTCCATCCCCCCCCCCCACCCTACCCCCAACCCCACCAAAAAAAAAAAATACAATTTTAGGCTCCGTCCGCGTGCCCTTAAACTCGGCTGGTTCCGCTTCTTTTTTTCATCTGGAACAGTGTTTTCCTCTCTACAAATTCTTCCAAGCGAACGGGGCCTTAGTAGGATCGTAAGTATCATTTTTAGGTTCCGTACAAGCACTACCGGAATCCTCAAATTTGCCGAGTGTTTTTATGTTTGCCGAGTGTATTTCATCGAGCACTCGGCGACTAAGTTTTTTGCCGAGTGCTGCGCTAAAAACACTCGGCAAAAGAGGGGTTTGCCGAGTGTAAAAAAAAACACTCGGCAAAGAGTGGGTTTGCCGAGTGTCAAAAAAAGCACTCAGCAAAGAAATAAAATCTTTTTTCTACAAAAGAAGGAGAAGAAAAAAATAAAAATAAAAAATTTGCAGAGTGCTAGATCTAGAACACTCGACAAAGAATTTTTTTCTTGGAAATAAAACCCCGCCTCCCTCTCCTTTCCCGTCTTGCCTCGCTTTACGCCCCCCCCCCCCCCCCCACACACCGCCCCCTCCCTCCTTCCTTCCCAGCTCCCTCCCTGCCTTACCCACATGCGGCCGCCCTCCAACAGACCTCCTCCTCCCTCCCTCCCTCGCCTCACCTCACGGTGCCCCCTCCCTCAAATCCTGGCCGGCGCCTCCCTCCTCTCCCGGCGTCCCTCCCTCACTGGAGTCCCTCCCTCCTCTCCCGGCGTCCCCTCCCCTCGCCAAGGCATCCCTCCTCTCCCGGCGCCTCCCTCACCGGAGCCCCCTCCCTCGCTCCCGCGCCCTCCCTCCTCTCCCAGATCCGCGCCCCCCCCTCTCTCTCCCGGCGGTGCCACCCCTCCCCCTCTCGGCCCCGCCGCCCCGGATCCGCCCTCCTCTCCCGGATCCGCCCTCCTTCGCCCTCTCGCACGGACTCGTGGAAAGGGATGGAGTCCACACCAAGGCATGGAAGGCGCCACCCCTCGCCGGGTCCACTCGCCGGCCCTCCTCCACGCTGCGGCCGACGGCTTCCCTCTCCTTCGCCGCCACTTTTACGACGCCCCGCGGCCGGCTCGGGCTGGGGCTGAGCACGGCGTCGGCGGGGAGCGGGAGGGCGGCCAGGGCTCGCGCTGTCCCGCGGCATAAAATCGTCGCCTCCTCGGTTGGTGCCCCTGCATACTTGGTCTAATTGGATACTTGCATTAACTCGAGGCGTGGATGGTGGTGGCGGCGGCGGTGCTGGTGGTGCGGCCGTGGTGTTGGCGTGCCTTTTTTTTATTTTTTTTTGAAAAAAAGTCTGCCAGAGTATTTTTTTGCACTCGGCAACGTCTTTGCCGAGTGCCCGACAAAAAACACTCGGCAAAGTAGCGTTTGCCGTAAAAGGGTTTGCCGAGTGTCGTTTGCCGAGTGTAACACTCGGCAAACCCTTTGCCGAGTGTTTTGGGGGCTTCGCCGAGTGTCCCTGACACTCGGCAAAGCTCCTGTATCCGGTAGTGAAGTTAAACTTTCATAAATTTGGCTAGATTTATAAAAAATATTAAAAACATTTGTATCCCTAAATAAGTTGATTATAAAAATATATCCAATAATTAATTTAACGATACTTATCATGCACCATAAATACTAGTGCAGGGCGCGCGCCATCGCGCACATAGGCAGGTACATGAAAGGGACAATATATAAATTGTAAAACAACAGAACATGTTTATCAACCACGTGATATACAAAGGGGTTGATGTGGTTGTCTTCAAGAACCGCTGCTAACAGCAAACTTTGCATCCCTTCCGAAATAGCGTTGTCCATGTTACAAAACGACGAAGCTGTTCTGTTGTTTTGTACCTATAGGATTACAAAGGTGGTTAGTATCATACGGAGCATAGAATGTAGGTGCTAAATTTGTCAGCAAAGTAGGACATCTGAGGCTTCATGAAGAGGGTTGTCATATATGGAAGAAGTGGTCACAACTATTTAGCTGTGCAGTGCCAGACATAAATCTTGTCAACGTGGCTTAAAGGGGCTGGCATGAAGACTCAAAACTGAAGAGAGTTCAAATTCTCACCTTTTCTGGATCCTCATTGGTGGTAAGGATCATGTTCATCTTGATAAATGACTCCTTTCCTTTATTCAGGTTGAGTGAAGACAGCAGCTGACCAATAATTCCGGGGAAAGATAGCTACAAAGGAAACCCAATGGATTCAGCCTTGGGTTGGTTGCTAAGCACACTAGAGCCTTGGTGGCTTATGTGGTAGTGCTTGGGAGCCCTCTAACTCACTTGAGCTTGATAGTGTTCATCCGATCGAGTGAGTGAGCGATTCTAGTGCAATTGCATCGTGAGGTTGCATCGAGTGGCACTAGATGATCGAGTTGCAAGCCGGTGGTGCTTGTTACTCTTGGAGGTTGCCACCTCCTAGACGGCTTGGTGGTGGTTTCCATCGAAGCCCGCAAGAAGCTTGTGCGGTGCTCCAGAGAAGAGCTTTGTGAGGGCCATTGTGCTCGCCCCACGGGAGACGCGAAGAGCAACTCTAGTTGAGCGTGTCATTGAGCTACCCTCACTTTCGGGGTAGGTTCTTGTGGTGCCCGATGTGTGGGCTTGGCGGGTGATGCCAATTAGCCGCTGAACCACTAAGTGAGCGGTCGACACAACGGGGACATAGTGTGTTGGCAAGCACGTAAACCTCGGAAGAAAAATCACCGTGTCAACATTGTTCTTTCCGTTGATTTGCAATCCCCTTACACAAGCTAGTAATTACTTTCATATACATTGTGCTTGTGTAGTTGCTCTTGTAATTAGCTAGCTTGTGTAGCTCACTAGTTACCTTCTTGCTTGTGTGGCATAGAAGTTGCTCCCTTGCGTGGATAATTTGGTTTGTGTAACCTTGTTAGTCACATTGCTTAGTTTGTGTAGCTAAGTATTTGCGCTCTCTAATTTGGCATTGGTTGCCTTGTTATTGAGCATTGCTAGTGAGCTTATGAGCTTTGTGCTTTTGCTTACTAGAATTGTGTAGGAGCTTCCCGGTGTACAAAATACTAGTGGCATATGTTTGTGTGACCTTGATCATAAAATTGGATATGTGAGCTTTAACTAGCCCGGCACCTTTGTTGGCTAATTAGAATCTTTATAAGGTGCTTGTGAACTTCGATAGAAAGGACTATTCACCCCCTCTAGTCCGCCATCTCGACCTTTCAATTGATATTGGAGCGAGGTCTCTCATTTGTGGTCTTTACCGACCCGAGAGGATGGCGAACTTTGGTCTAGATGTTGTTTGTGACACACATTTTCGATGGCACACACTTTGCATGGTGGAAACATCGTATGCTTGATTATTTTCGTGATTTGGGTCCCAAGGCATGGTGGATCATTGTTGTTGGTTTTTCTCGTGATGCTTTGGATAAGGACAACCTAACCCAAGCACAAGAGGATTGCTTACAACTTGATACACGTGCTTTTTTATTATCTAATGTGTGCTTTACATGATGATGTTTTTAGACGTGTGTGGGATTTGGAGAGTGCTCATGATATGTGGATGACACTCCAAGCCTTCTACAGGTGACTCCTCCACAAGTGGTGATGGCAAATTTAAGAAGGAGGATGATCACAAGGTGGAGGCACATGAGTGTGTTGAGCATAACCACAATTTGGTGATTGTGGAAGATTGCTCCACCTCATGGTCAAGTGATGATGATGATGATGATGCTACCACAAAATCACTTGACAAGGTTGATGGTGATGCCTCAAGTGATGCACATGATGATTCTACCCCATGCACACTTGATGGTGATGATGGTTTATGCTCGAGCCATGATTGTGATGCTACTACAAATGGTTGCCCTAACATTGAGAAGCTCAAGAAGATAAAAGAAGAAGAGAGGTTCAAGCATGTGAAGTGCTTCAAGTGCCGCACTTGGGGTCATCTTACCTCAATGTGCCCAACCAAGCAATTGGTGAAGCAGCTAGAAGAGCCTCAACCAAAGCCACAAGTTGAGCAAGAGAAGACACCCCAAGAGCAAGTCAAGATCTATCATGAAGATGGTGGTGACTTGACGATAAAGAAGAAGAAAACTAGAAGGGATGGAAAGGCAAGGCATCTAATGCAAACTCAAGATGCCAAGATGATGAGCAAGACACAAGATGAGAAGAAAGCATATGCTCACATCAAGTGCTTCAAGTGTGAAAATACGTAACACTTGACCTCTAAGTGTCCTAACAAGCTTGAGAAGAAGGCTCAAGCGATCCATAAGAGGCAAGGCAATGAGAAGCACCACATGAGCAAGGAAGAGAAGGCTCAATCAAAGAGAAAGTGCTACTCATGTCGAAAAAGGGGACACATGACACATTCATGTCCCCTAGGTAACTCTTTACACCAAAATTTGGAAGAAGAGTCGCAGGAACTCGAAAGCTCCCAAGATCATGTCATCAAAGAATCAATTGCGTGCAGATCGGAACCAGCTGATTCGGATGAAAAAACTAGAATCAGCTTTCTTCAGATAGAGCCAGCGGATAACGACAAAGGCTACGTTCGGCGCCAGGACGAAACATGTTGGACTCTACAAAAAGAGAAAGATTAGAGTCCAAGTTATCTTAAATTAGGAATGTTTTCTTTAGGGTCAAAAATTGTGACGAGTCATGCTTAGACATGAGTTATGCGTAGGTCCCGAATATAAATATCAAGCCCTGGCTATTGTAAAGGACAACAATCAATCCAATATATAAGTTATTTACTTTTTTGGCTCCGGCCACCCCTTAGGAGTAGGAGTAGAGTAGATCTCGGCGAGTTCTTCAGCAAGTACGGCTGCATCGATCCGGTCGACCTCCACTGCGACTCTGGTATAAGTTAGTTATCGATTCTTGCCTAGTTCAAGTATGGCTGCATCGATCCGGTCGACCCCCACTGCATGAACTAGATCAAGGTCAAGTTATCGTCTCTACTTTAGAATGGTAGTCTTTGGTAGATTCATTAAGTTACCGATATTGCCTATTGCTTTCATTATTTATTTAAATTACAGCAATATCACTCTGCCCGATTGGGATTGATCTAGATCGGCCTTATATCTTGTTTAGCCCATCGTTTGTTAATCTGAAACTGATCTAATCTATACATTAAATGATGAGTTACATTTTTATCAGTTGTTTTACGTCAATCTTGATCGTGCATAGTGTGCGGTTAAAGCATGTTGCGTCTTGAGTAGGTTTATTGGCTAGCGAGAACTGTTCCATGGCCCGTTATCACGGCCTGTGTGATTCTGCCTCACACCCCACTATTAGCACCATGGAGTGGGGATCGTTATTTGATAGATCTATTCTTGACAAGGTATGACTTTAACCGTGCGCTATGCCTGAATCGACTGTTTAGCCGATATCGAGTGCTTTCACGAACAGTTCGCATCATAAGACCGTTGAAGTAAAGATAGGTTGAAAGATATGTTAGCCCCATGATCTTATTATTGTATTATGGCCTGCATGATTCTGCCTCATGCCCCACTGATATTAGTAATGAGTTAGGGTCGTCGAGTCTATTGTTATTTCTACGGCCTGCATGATTCTGCCTCATGCCCCATTGGTCATAGCGATAGATGAGATCTAACATGTTCATTAGATTTACCTTTATTAAACGGTTAAGTGGTGTTGAATTGTTTCTTTATATAAAAGGGGTTCGGTTACTTGTAATCATTGGCTTGGCATAAACCAATCATTGTTGACATCTTATTGCCATTGATTAATATTTGTTCAAATAACGACATTTATCCTGAATGATAACCGATTCTTCTTATACAACCTAATGAGCTTTAACCGATCTATTCTCACGAATATGCTGGAATCGACTATTTAGTCGATCTCCTTTCATATCGGCTCTTAGAGCCGCACATTCAGGACTGTTTAGTAACACCGGCAAGTTCCACCCTTAATTACTAATGAACTTTCTCTCCTTGTCAATTACAGAGTCAAATTAACTGGCATGTCTCGGGAGGAGTGCGCAAGATTGACCATCCCAGCGCTGAAGCTGGGCGGATCTATAGCTCCATCGAGCAGACCCTTCCGCCTTGCTGCGTGTGTCCTCGGCATAGGATGAAAATTATGTGTCGACACACGTTTCTGGCACGCCCGATGGGACCCCACAATTGTCATGGTGGTTCACAACAACAATGACATCCTTATGCTGCATTATGAAGATTTACCTGATGGGGATAAGGGTATCATCAGCAAAGCTACAGAAGAGTTTCAGAACAAATGTTTGTTGTCCTACACCAAAACACGTGACAACATAATTGTTCAGAAATTTCCACAACCAAGAGTTCTGTTACACGGGCAGACAGACACAACTGAAGCTAAAGACAGGCGTTTCTTTAAGGAAGTTGTAGACAAATCTTTCCATGATGCCATGTCAAGCCATAACAAAGCTTTCATGGACATATTCCACAACGCCATGAGAGAGGCGATTCATGGATTTCCAGTTGGTCAAGGCAGGCCGGCTTATCACAATATTCTAGATCCGTCGACTCAAGGGACTAATCAAGTCGGTACCAACCATCAAGAAGTAGCACCAGCTAGTAGTGGTGATGTCCAGACAGTCTAGGGTTCATCTAAACAAACTCAAGGAACTACTGCAAATCAAACACAGTACAGTTCTGGACCGTCAGTATAGCATGTGCAACAGCCGGCGGGGCAAAGTCAGAACCAGGAGATCAATTTCGGCACATCAGGCCACATATTGTCGTCGGCTCAAAAAATAGCACCATCAATTCAAAGGATCCATAGAGATATAGATCCTTACGTCTATAATCAGAGACTTCAAGCAGCAAGCCAGCAAAGGACCTAGCAGATTGAGATTCCACATGGGTATCACTATGGCATAGATTATAACACCCTCCACATGATGCCAAATCCAGGATATCAAGGCACGTGGGATTTCAATCCACAGATGGGTCAGTAGGTGCAGAGGAATCCAAATCCGCAAGCTGATGAATTATTGCTAAAGGTGACCGTGATGATGAAGAATCAGTTTGGTCTGAAGCCAAAAGGGCTGACCTTTTCGTATAAACACCCATATCTAGAATGGTATGATTTGGTCGCTCTTCCTACAAATTATAGGCTCCCAGAATTTGCTAAGTACACTGGCCAAGACAGTACAAGCACGACAGAATATATTAGTCGGTATCTTACACAATTGGGTGAAGCATCAGTCGAGGATGCCCATCGAGTTTGTTTCTTCTCTCTGTCCTTATCAGGGCCAGCCTTCACTTGGTTTTCATCATTGCCAGTCAATTCCATTGCCAATTGGGCTGACCTGGAGAAGAAGTTTCATACATATTTTTACACCGGGACTAGAGAAAAGAAGATTACCGATCTGACAACTATAAGACAGAAGACTAATGAATCAGGCACTAAATTTCTTCAGAGGTTCCGAGAAACCAGGAACTTGTGCTTCTCCTTAAACTTAGCCGATGATCAACTGGCTGCTTTAGCTGTTCAAGGAATGCTGCCGATGTGGAAAGAAAAGCTATTGGGACAAAAATTTGACAACTTGGGTCAATTGGCTCAACAATTAGCAGTGCTCAATAGCCAATTCTAGAGTATGCGTAGAGATACCTGGTTCCAGAAGAGTACCACAGTAGCCGAAGCTTATGATCCATACTCAGTCGATGACAACTATGAAGATGAAGAAGAAGAGATTGTTGCGGCTGAATGGAATTGGGGCAAGAAGACGGTGATGGTGCCAAATCCTTGGGGGGGGGGAGGAGCCGAGGAGAGCTATGACTTTGATGTCACGAAATCAGATAAGCTCTTTGATTTCTTGCTTGAGAAGGGGCAGATCAAGTTGCCCGATGGTCATGTCATGTTGCCCCCTGATCAGTTGAAGAATAAGAAGTTCTGCAAGTTCCATAATGCTACTTCTCATTCCACTATTTCAGGCAGCATATACATAGAGCTATTCAGCAAGGGAGGCTCAAATTTGATACGCCTCAAAAAATGAAAGTTGATGATAATCCTTTCGCAGGAGACCAAAACATGGTTGATGCTAGGATATTCAAAGGAAAAACTAAGGTCCTAACATCAACCAAATCAAAAGAAGCTAGAACAGTCGATCCTAAGATGCAAATATCGGCTGATGAGTATAGAGAGATTAGAAGACGTCGTGCCGAGCAAAAGATCCGATACGAGCAGGGAAAGACGTCAGAAGCAGAGACGACAAAGCCATGGGTCACATCTCATATTCTGTTGAATAAATGGCAGCGGCGGAAAGAAAAGAATTATCAGCGTTGGTTAAATGATCAAGCGTACCAGCATCAACTGAAAGAAGAGAGGTATGAAAGAAAACAAGCTGAACTACATTAGAATTGTCCTTTCTTCAGACATTGCTAGAATGAAGGTTTGAAGTTGCCTACTAGACATGACTGTCCAGAATGCAGCAATCAATATCGGGAGTATAGGCAGTCTCAAACCAACCGCCGGTCTATCCATGCTCAAGATGCATATCATCATAATAACATAGATCAACGCTTAAAAAATAAAAGTGTTCATGATCGGCTTGGGAAAAGAGTCGTTGATCAGGACTGGGCTGATCATGAATAGGAAGGCAATGAAAGAAGATATGTGTGGCAGGAAGGCCAATGGTGCCTAGGAGGTTTGACAAGAAGCCAGAAGAGAAGGGTGCAGTGCCTTAGGAACAAAGAGATGGAACAGGCTTAGGCATCCGATAAAAGTCAAGTGTGGCGTGCCAAGCGAATAGCCGATAGGAAGCAACCATCAACTAATATCCAAATGACTTTTTTGTTGCTATCAGAATTCAGAATCAATGGTGAAAGCCAACAGTCGATCCAAGCAGTCGGCTTTGAAAATTTGTATTAATGGATAATCTAATAGATGGTACATATGGCAAACTAGGATATGGCTTCACGTCGGCCGATGAATTAGAAGAAATAGATATTGGTCCTGGAGATAGACCTAGGCCGACGTACGTAAGCGCTAAGTTGGATTCAGAGTATAAGTGGAAATTAATTGATTTATTAAAGGAATTTAAAGACTTCTTTGCTTAGGAATACTATGAGATGCTTAGTTTAGACCGGTCAATTGTTGAACATCGGTTGCCAATCAAACCTAGGTATCGGCCATTTAAACAAGCTCTGAGGAGATTCAACCCGAACGTGCTTGATGATATAAAAAAGGAGACTAAAAGGTTACTGGAAGCAAAATTTATCCGACCGCGCCGATATGCAGAGTGGATATCGAATGTTGTCCCTGTATATAAGAAGAATGAAAAATTGAGAGTTTGCATTGATTTCAGGGATCTGAACAAAGCCACACCTATGGACGGTTATCCGATGCCGATAGCTGATATGTTAGTAGATGCAGCAGCCGGGCACAAGATTATTAGCTTCATGGATGGTAATGCAGGATACAACCAAATTTTCATGGTTGAAGAAGACATAGCAAAGACCACTTTTAGGTGCCCCGGCGCAATCGGTCTATTCGAGTGGGTTGTGATGACCTTTGGTCTGAAGAATGCCGGTGCAACTTATCAAAGGGCGATGCATTACATTTTCCATAAGTTGATCGGCAGGATTGTTGAGATCTACATTGATGATGTAATGATAAAATCCAAAGGGTACAAAGAACACCTGGCTGACTTGCGTGAGACTCTAGAATGCACGAGGAAGCATGGTTTGAAGATGAATCCTAATAAGTGTGCTTTTGGAGTATCAGCCGGACAATTTTTAGGATGCATGGTCCACAAGAGAGGAATCGAAGTTGGTCAGAAAAGCGTAAAGGCGATTGATGAAGCAGTTCCCCCGACTACCAAAATAGAGTTGCAATCTCTGCTCGGTAAGATTAATTTCATCAGAAGATTTATTTCAAATTTGTCGGAAAGGATCCTGCCGTTTTCTCCCTTGTTGAAGTTGAAAAATGATCAAGAATTCTAGTAGGGTGACATACAACAAAGGGCGTTCGAAGAAATAAAAGAATATATGAAGTGTCCACCTGTGCTAGTTCCTCCTCAGCAAGGTAAGCCATTTAAGTTGTACATATTGGCTGATGACTAGACAATTGGATCGGCCCTGATGCAAGAATTTGAGGAAAAAGAGAGAGTTGTTTTCTATTTGAGTAGAAGACTACTGGATCCAGAGATGAGATATTCTTCCACCAAAAAATTATGCCTGTGTTTATATTTCTCTTGCACTAAGTTGCGACACTACTTATTGTCGACCGAGTTATAGTAGTTTCCAAGGCTGATGTGGTTAAGCACATGTTATCAATGCCAATACTGAATGGAAGAGTGGGAATATGGATTCTTGCGTTATCGGAATTTGACTTGAAGTACGAATCGGCTAAAGCAGTCAAAGGACAAGTAATGGCCGATTTTATTACCCAGCATCACAAGCCAAGCATCAGTTATATAGAGCCGATGCCTTGGACATTGTTCTTTGATGGGTCATCATGCAAGTAGGGTGGTGGCATTGGTATTGTTATTATTTCACCTCGGGGGGCAAGTTTTGAGTTTGCTTTTCCAACTGAACCAATGATTACTAACAATCAAGCGGAGTATGAAGCTATTTTCAAGGGACTTCAACTTATTCACGAAGTAAAGGCCGAAGCAGCTGAAGTGTTTAGAGATTCACAGTTAATTATTAATCAGTTGATCGGCCTGTATGAGTGCAAAGAAGAGATTTTGAAAGGATACTATGATGAGTGCCAAAAGTTGCTCAAGGAGTTTCTTCATATCTCTTTCCAACATATTCTAAGGGCGCAAAACCAAGAGGCTAATCGACTAGCTCAAAGTGCATTAGGGTATCAAATGTTTCAAGAAGTCTTGAGTAGTGAAACCTCAAGTGACGATTGGAGGGTTGAAATAGCCGATTACCTTAGAGATCCGTCTCGAAAAGTTACCAGGAGGCTAAGGTATAAATCGGCTAAGTATGTTTTGTTAGATGATCAGTTATATTATAAAACAGTCAATGGGGTGTTGCTCAAGTGCTTGAACCAAGAAGAGGCTAAGGTGTTGATGGGTGAGGTGCATGAAGGGATATGTGGAGCTCATCAATCGGCTTATAAGATGGAATGGATTATTCGCAGAACTGGATATTTCTGGCCAACGATACTGGAAGATTGTTTTAAATATTACAAGGGGTGTTAGGACTGTCAATGTTTTGGTAATGTTCAGAGATCGCCTGCATCGGCCATGAATCCAATAATCAAACCTTGGCCGTTTCGGGGTTGGGGAATTGATTTAATTGGCCAGATTTTTCCGCCTTCAAGCAAAGGACATAAGTTCATATTGGTGGCAACAGATTACTTCACTAAATGGGTTGAGGCAATTCCTTTAAAGACGGTAACCTCAAAGAACATGATTGATTTTGTTAGAGAACACATTGTGTATCATTTTGGGATTTCTCAAACTATAACTATCGATCAAGGGACAATGTTCACATCAGAAGAGTTTAGGGATTTTGCTGTTAGTATGGGAATCAAGCTATTGAATTTCTCCCCTTACTATACCCAGGCTAATGGCCTGACAGAGGCGTCCAACCAGATTATGATTAAGCTAATCAAGAAAAAGATCGAGGAACAACCAAGGAAGTGGCATTCAACGCTAAATGAGGCGCTATGGGCATATAGGATGGCCTGCCATGGATCAATTAAAACGCCACCTTATGAACTTGTGTATGGCCATAATGCGGTTCTTCCTTGGGAAGTTCAGACTGGATCAAGGCGTGTTACGCTGCAGAATGATTTGTCAGCTGAGATCTACAAGAATCTTATGATAGACAATTTGGAAGACTTGAGTTGCCTTCGGCTGCGTGCTCTTGAAAATATCAAAGCCAATAAACTGAGGGTTGCAAAATATTACAATAAAAAGGTCAAGATTAAGCAATTCTCTGAAGGAGGCTTGGTCTGAAAAGTGAAATTGCCGATCGGATCAAAGGACAGTAAATTCAGCAAATGGTCACCTAACTGGGAAGGACCCTATCGGGTCAAACGTTGTGCGCCTGGTAATGCTTATATTTTGGAAACATTAAAAGGAGAGGAAGAATTTGGCCAAGCAATCAACGGGAAATATTTAAAGAAATATTATCCTAGCGTTTGGATCAATACTTAATAAACGATATGTTCGGTCGATAACTTTAATAGCCGATATTGGAAGGGTATCATCTCTAGTGCAAAAATAAACCCAAAAGAGTAAAAGCCGATACGATGTGTATCGCCTATAGAAGCAAAGCAAACACGAATGAAGTGATGGGTATGAAGCATGAAACAAAGGGAAATCACTCAAGGCGAGGAAGTTGTTTGCTAAACATCACCTATTACAAGCTACGGGCTAGAAAACACTTTGCCTACTATATCATCGGCAAGGGTATTGAAAGCTACAGAGTTGGCGGTGCTCATAAAATCCTCAACCAAGCGCTCATGCTCCCTAGGGTACGCTGCATCCGGAAAGCCATGGGAAAGAAGCCGAAGATTATGGCCTGAATGAGCTTGTGCAGCAGGCAACGCCATGGCAGCGCCATGACGAACGCCATGAAGGGCGACCTCCCTGACATGATTCGGGATGTCATGCAAGCGAACCACCGGAGCGGCGCCCCTAGCATTGACAAATCCGGCTGCATGATCCATGGCTGATTGAAGACTCTCCAACTGAGCAGTTAGATCTAAAATATTCAAGGAAAGAGTGATCAGAAATCTTGAGGGTAAAATCAAGGAAAAACAGTAAAATAATGGCAGACATCTCACCCATGATTCTAGCTTCATCCCTGGCCAACCTTTCCCTCACCAGGCCGACCTCAGGGGGTGATCGGTCTTCAATCATGGCTAAAGTCAATTCCGTTAGGGAGAGGCAGCTGGCTAGATGCTAGTCGGTCCGATCAATGGAGGCCAGCAGATCGTCATTACCGATCTGTCGCCTTGAGTGATGAGGAAGCTGGCGACGAATTGGTGCCAAAGATGACCCCAAGGGCTGGGCGGAGTCTGTAACACCCCGATGTTATGCCTACATTTAGGCACTGCAAATCACGCATATCATGCATCATCAAGCATCCAAATCATACATGCTTAATCATGTGAATAACAAGTGAAATACTGCTTCGAAACATCTGAAACATGTTGTGAAACCTGAATGTTGCATACCTTTGTTAGAATTGTTTTGCCCTGATTTTGTTTGCTAGGTTAGTAGAACTTGTTTGGTTATGATTGTAAATCATCTAGAATTGTTTATCACAATTTTTGGAGCAAGGTTTGTATTTGAATTATTGCCAAATTTTGCTTTAAAAATAATTCTCCAAAAATTAGGGTTCGAGTCAAAATTGACTTTAATTTTATAATTCAAAATCTATAATGAATTGGACGTTGGTCTTAAAATCAAAGTTGTAGAGGATAAAATTTTGAGCAACTTTTATTTTTGGCCCAAAGTTTGAAACTGCTTTGATTTAGTCCAAAAATTCGTTTGAATGAAAAAAAGAATTCAAATTAATTTGAAAAATCTTGTTTATACCTTCGTGGGCCTTGCGCCTCATTTTCGGCCCAGTTTCCAGAGGCGGCCCGGCCTGCCTCAGCGCCGCGCCCTTGCTCCCGCAGCCGCTTCGCCGGCCCAGGCCCACGCCGCGCCTCCCGCTCGCCCGCACTCGCGCGCCTGCTCGCTGTCGCGCTGCGCCACGCCGCGACCACGGCAGAGAAATTCCGCCGCGTGGCAACCCCGCGCCGGCGTCGCCCGCCGCACGGCAGCCGCGGCCTGACATCGCGCCCACACGCCCGCCTTCACCTGCTGGTGCCCGTGCGCTCGCTCACTCCCGCCCGCGCTTCCTCTCCTTCCCTCCAGAGCCGAGAGCTCGAGCTCCGCCGCTCGCC
The DNA here is from genome assembly GCA_904845875.1 of Miscanthus lutarioriparius. Classification (NCBI taxonomy): domain Eukaryota; kingdom Viridiplantae; phylum Streptophyta; class Magnoliopsida; order Poales; family Poaceae; genus Miscanthus; species Miscanthus lutarioriparius. The sequence continues at coordinate 89,092 of CAJGYO010000786.1, read as the reverse complement.
GCGCCCATAGCTCCGCCGGCGTCGAGATCCCGCACCACCGCGCCATTCCCCGATTCCTTGCGCCCACAACTCCGCCTCACCTTCCTTCAACTCACGCTCGCACTTGCGCCGCCTTCCGAGCCCAGGGTGAGCTTCCCCCACGCCTCGCCACCGACGGCCATGGCGTCGCCGTGCTCGGCCGCCGTGGGACTCCCCCTTCCTCCCCTTCTCCACCCTGCTTAGCTGCCTGATCGCATTCGCCAATGCCTCACGAACCTCCTGCGCTCGCTTGCTTGCGCTGCCGTGGCCGGAGATGGCCGCCGACCTCATGGCCGAGCCACGCCGCCGCGCCTGTGCAAACGCCGGCGAGGCGCTCTGCCTCAGCCAGCCAGGCCGGCCAGGCCGAGCCAGGCCGTGGGCTGACGCCCTGCTGGGCCATCTCCCCTCCCTCGCGCTCGGGCCACGTAGGCCGGTTGTGGCCGTGGGCCAGTTCGTTTCCACGGGCTGGCCCAGTAACGTTTAAGTGATTTGATTTCCATTTATTCTTTATTATTTGAAATCTGAAATGGTTTGAAAAATGTTTGGGTGCTCAAACTTGCTCCAAATTTGTTGAAACAAATTTTGCTAGGTTCCTTATCATCAGATCTACTTGGGAAAATTATTGCATGTCATTTTTGGGATACTTTTCTGTAGGATTTTATTTAATCATGAATATTGCTGATAACTTGAAAAATCTATAGGCTTTAGAAAAATATGATTCTAAGTTTGTTAATCTTCTTGTGTCATGTACTTCTTAGGAAAAATATGTTTCATGCATGTGCTGTGGGAAAATTTTGAGGTGTAGTTCAAGTACCTTTAATGGCTGATTTTTGTTATTTTTGTTAGAGAGCAAACTTTGTATAAAACATGCGTGTGATGATTTTTGTACAGTCATTATATGCTATGAAGAACCTAGGAAAAATATTAATTCTGTTGTTTGACACTTTTCATAGTTCAAAGTATTTTCATGTACAAAATCATGCCATAGCTTGTTATTTTTGTGTAGGCTAATCCACTCATTCAAACACCATGAAAATCTGATGGTAGTCTAATTAGAGTAGTACCATGCTACTATAATTTTCTCAGATTTTTATAAGCACCAGAAATATAGATTGCTGTTGTAGCCCTAATTAAAAAGGAAATAAAATAATCCCCCTTAATACAAGGTTAGTTAATAATAATAGCTTTGGTGTATCTTTGAAGCATTTGATAAGGTGTGTTGACTTAAACATACTAGTAGTAGAAGAGAATGCAGTAGATGACATGTGCTTGTAGTATAGTTTCTTGGATGATGTTGACTACCTTGCATTTAAACATATCCATTGCATTCATCTCCTTCGATGCACCGATTGCATAAGCACTTACGCACATTGCATCATATAGGATCGCAAACCGAGAACCCAAATAAGTCATACCCGAGGAGCCGAGGAGCAGCTCGAGGTGCAGCAGCAGGAAGTGCCAGAAGCCGACGAGGAGGACGTTGAAGAACTTCCGGAGTGCCCCGATCACCGCCCAAGCTCCTTCGAGAGAGGCAAGCCCCGGAGCATTTTTCTCCCGGTTTGCAATTATTTAATTAAATACTTTACCTTAAATTAATGCATTACGTTCAGGAGTTGTTTGCAACCGTTGCTGCATTATACCTTGTTTACCTTTGTTATACTATATCCTTGTTACCCCGGTATCCGCAATGAGTCAATGCTTAGTCGGCTTAGACCGGTAGAAGTCGGGTGATTTCTGTCACCTATGAGCTATAGGTGGTTACTCGATCTGCTTGGATGACTATGAAGTCATGGTATAACTAAGTGTTAAATGAAGTTGAGACCGGACGGAGACTTGCAGAGTTTTGGACTGTAGTGTTTCCGTCTGTGTCGATTAAGGACCGACCGTTGTTGGGCCTCGAGTCATGTTGAACATGCCTTACATTTAGCTGGCCGGATAAAGTACCTTCCGACCGCGAAGCTAGGAGATTTTTGGGCCGAGTAGATTGCCCATGCCAAGACTTGTGCGAAGCGGTGTGTGTAGGACACGGGCGGGATGATAAGACCAAAGTGCGATCGGTCGGCCCTCGGGTACATGTGGTTCTGGCAATCTCGAGATACCGGAAAGTTGACTCGGTGATCAATATCTCACTTTAGCGGGTGAGTGAGATTTGTGTAAGGAATAAATCACCAGCTGGTTAGGAATCGATTCGAATCGCCATCGCTCCCGGATAGTGAGCACTTGACTTGAGTTACTTCATCGTAGTAAATGTTTATGGAACACTTGGACAGCTTATAGTGAATATGACAAGATGGAAGTTGTTTAATGATCAAGGTTATCATTAATTGCTTAATCACATGTTTACTCTAGTATAGATGCAAATCTAGTCGATAAGTTAATAATAATTAAGTTGGCAATAACGCTTTTAGAAAAGTTATTGAAATGCTAAAAAATGCTTCTTTTGCAAATGAGTCAGCTACCCTACTATAAAGCCTTCATAATCCTTGGTGTCATTTATTTTCGGTTATGTCGGGTAAGTCTAGTGAGTACCTTCTCGTACTCGTGGTTTTATTCCCACTTTGCGCGATATGCGATATGTATTACGGCTATTGTATCAACCGCCTTTATCCTGCGATGGGTGATGCTTAGGACCATGGGCAGGGTCATTCCTTACGTCTCGTCTGATGCTTTTGTTGGAGATGATCATTCGCTGGCACTATATTTAAACTCCGCGTGAGTGTGTGTGTGGTTTGAACAAATGGCTTCCGCTACTTTTCTTCGAACTGGTTTGTAATAACTATGTTTAAACTCTGATGTATTTGAGATTGCGAACTTTTATGTAATATGTGATGGTGACCGCTAAACTTATTACGATCTTGGCTGGAATGGAAGTTGGTTTGAAATCCTTCGCGATTTCACGGACTACCGGGTTATACGGGCTTAAGTTTGCTAAATCGTCTGCTCTGGCGGATGATTTTCTTACTTAATTTCGTATAATTGGTCGGTTCTGTTACAGAGTCAGCCCTTTGATCCGAAGCGATGGGAGCACCCCAAGATGCGTCCTCTTAACGACGAAGGCGTTGGCGGGACGATGTAGATCCGTTGAGGGCTTCTTCAGCAGACCTCTTGTTGTTCTCCACGACCTCGAACCTACGGAAAGGCAGGAAATATACTGAAGATGAAGAAGGATTGAGACGAAGAGGGTTGTTTTTTGATCCACAGCCATAGCCCATATATATAGCCCAGGAAAGCGAGAAGATAAATTTTGATGGAGGTGTGGAATTGAAATCAGAAACGGAAACGGATCAACACTCCAGAAATTCAGGGGATGGATGATAAAGAGATAACGGACTCGAATTTATTGCTTCCCTAGATTACAAAATATCGTGGGATGGATACATTGACCAGAGATTAACCCACCAAAACTCTTTTGGATTGAAGGGAGTCCAGATCTCCGCAAGGCCAAAACTCATTGTAAATCGAGTCACATTGGCCCATCGATAAAATTGTACCAGAGAAGAAGAAAGGTCGGCCGCCTAACATATGTTCAGTAGATTTCTCGATAAATTGAGGAACTATGGGAAAGAAGCCTGAGGCTTTCCCAGCGGACGTTTGGAGGAGCAACAAGGGGAAGGTGTCCACACATTCTAGCCCTCACAAATAATAGAATAGCTTTGTGAGCATGGAGAGAAGACTCAGGTGATATCACAAGAATTCTTCTAACCGCAATGGCTGGTCTTCTTGCTCAACGAGGCGCTAGAATAAGTGACACAATCACCCTATACACAAGAATTCTTCTAGCCGCTTGAGATCTTCATAAGATAGACCATGGAGGGTCCAGCGGAGCCGGGAGCACTCGAGGAGGCAGATAGAAGAGAGACATGGCTGAACTGTTGAGTTGCTCTCGGCAGGGTTGGATAGGCATTTTATAGCTGGCCCGGGAAGATGAATCCAAGTGCCTGTGAAGCAGTGACGCTCCTGTAAAAGGTTTTGAGGCATAGGCTCATGGGTGGACGCAAGCGGCGACAAACAGTGGACCCCAGATTAAGGTTCTCTACACATGACTATGGACCAATCAGGGATACAGACATGATAATTTTGGAATAAAATTACTTTTATCCCAAAATTGGGGGGCATGTGTTTACACCAAAATTTGGAAGAAGAGTCGTAGGGACTCAAAAGCTCCTAAGATCATGTCATCAAAGAATCAATTGTGTGCAGATCGGAACCAGCTGATTTAGATGCAAAAACTAGAATTGGCTTTCTTCAGATAGCGCCAGCGGATAACGACAAAGGCTACGTTCGGCGCCAGGACAAAACATGTTGGACTCTACAAAAAGGGAAAGATTAGAGTCCAAGTTATCTTAAATTGGGAATATTTTCTCTAGGGTCAAAAATTGTGATGAGTCATGCTTAGACAGGAGTCATGCATAGGTCCCAGGTATAAATATCAAGCCCCGGCTATTGTAAAGGACAACAATCAATCCAATATACAAGTTATTTACTTTTTTTGGCTCCGGCCACCCCTTAGGAGTAGGAGTAGAGTAGATCTTAGCGAGTTCTTCAGCAAGTACGGCTACATCGATTCCTGTCGACCTCCACTGCTTGTTGTAAGTACCTTCATGGCTTATACCTCTGTTCGTACGGCTACATCGATCCGGTCGACCTCCACTACGACTCTGGTATAAGTTAGTTATCGATTCTTGCCTAGTTCAAGTATGGCTGCATCGATCCGGTAGACCCCCACTACAGGAACTAGATCAACTAGATCAAGGTCAAGTTATCGGCTCTACCTTAGAATGACAGTCTTTGGTAGATTCATTAAGTTACCGATATTGCCTATTGCTTTCATTATTTATTATTACAGCAATATCACTCTGCCAGATTCGGATTGATCTAGATCGGCCTTATATCTTGTTTAGCCCATCGTTTATTAATCTAAAATTGATTTAATCTATACATTAAACGATGAGTTACATTTTTATCGGCTGTTTTACGTCAATCTTGATCGTGCATAGTGTGTGGTTAAAGCATGTTGCGTCTTGAGTAGGTTTATTGGCTAGCGAGAACCGTTCCATGGCCCGTTATCATGGCCTGTGTGATTCTGCCTCACACCCCACTGTTAGCACCGTGGAGTGGGGATCGTTATTTGATAGATCTATTCTTGACAAGACATGACTTTAACCGTGCGCTATGCCTGAATCGACTGTTTAGCCGATATCGAGTGCTTTCATGAACAGTTCGCATCATAAGACCGTTGAAGTAAAGATAGGTTGAAAGATATGTTAGCCCCATGATCTTATTATTGTATTACGGCCTGCATGATTCTGCCTCATGCCCCACTGATATTAGTAATGAGTTAGGGTCGTCGAGTCTGTTGTTATTTCTACGGCCTGCATGATTCTGCCTCTTGCCCCACTGGTCATAGCGATAGATGAGATCTAACATGTTCATTAGATTTACCTTTATTAAACGGTTAAGTGGTGTTGAATTGTTTGTTTATATAAAAAGGGGTTCGGTTACTTGTAATCATTGGCTTGGCATAAACCAATCATTGTTGACATCTTATTGCCATTGATTAATATTTATTCAAATAACGATATTTATCCTGAATGATAACCGATTCTTCTTATACAACCCAATGAGCTTTAATCGATCTATTCTCACGAATATGCTGGAATCAACTATTTAGTCGATCTCCTTTCATATCGGCTCTCAGAGTCACACATTCGGGACTGTCTGGCAACACTGGCAAGTTCCGCCCTTAATTACTAATGAACTTTCTCTCCTTGTCAATTATAGGGTCAAATTGACTGGCACATCTTGGGAGGAGTGCGCAGGATCGACCATCCCTAGGCTGAAGCTAGGCGGATCTACAGCTCCATCGAGCAGACCCTTCCGGCTTGCTGCGTGTGTCCTCGGCACGGGACGAAAATTCTGTGTCGACAGTAACACTTCTAAGCCTATTTCATTTGATGACGATTCTATGCTTAGAAAGGATGGTAATGGTACCTCTATGGTTGCTATTGCAAAACAACCCGCTACTCATACTAAGGCTATGCCTAAGTATGTTGCTCTTAACTTGAGAGGACCCAAACTTGTTTGGGTACCATCAAAAAGTGGATGATTGATTGTAGGTACCATCGGTATTGGAGACTTGATTCAATTGATTTCATATTGATCATCATATGTTGAGTCAAGATATGAAGCCTAGTGCACATCCTATCTCAATGCCAAGCCAAGAATTAGTGAAGTCCAAAAGTGCTATAACATACAAGTGTCATATTCAAGTTATGGATGATTTATTGGATATATATATTTGATGGCTTGCAAGAATTTGAGTTGAAGCTTGCAAATTGATTGATCATAAGCTAACCGAGGTATATCTCTTGTTGATCATTTCATTTGGGTGCATATGAGTTGATTGAATAGGATAAATATGCAATGTTGCTTGCTATAAGATGTTTGAATGGATAAATAGCTTAGTAATCAAGTTTGGATTGATTTGTGTTGGATAAGTTCATAAGATGACATTTAGTATGTGGATTTAATGGATTTATGTCTTGAGAAAGTATTCAAACAAGTTTATTTCAAGTTTGATTCACATTTGATGAAGTATAGCTCAAGTGATTAAAATTTATCCTATATTGAAAATCTGAGCTAGCTGTGATCTTAGCCATGTTTGAGTGATCAAAACTTATTGGATTGGCATAAAAATTGGTTTACATGCTCTAGACTTATGGTATAAGATGTTGTACAAATTTCATGAGAATTGGATAAGAGATGCTTTGGTTTTGGAGTGAATCTTTTTAGCTATAGTCACAGCAGTTTTCAGCATGTAGCAGTGATGGAAGAATTAAATTCTGGTAGCAATCTAGAAGTCAAATGAAGCTCAATTTTTATAGCTGGTAGATAACTTAGTTATTCACATCTCCACCAAATTTCATGGTATTTGGATTTGTACTTTGGGAGATATAAATTTTTTTGAAGAGTACAAAATCTGCCAGAAAAGTAACAAATGTTGGATTGATCTAGAGTCACTTTGATTGAAAGGTCCTTAAGTTGGAAACATGTTTATAAGTAATTGAGGCACCTAAGTTTGGTTTTGAGATGATCTAAAAGCATGACAAGCAAATAGTACAAGGTCATTTGATTGTGGAGCGTACTTTACATATATTTGGTACTCAAATTGGAAGATCAAGATCAAACTTAAGATGAAGATGAAGTTTAAGTTCTAGTGACTATTGGAAATTATTTGGTAGAAAGAAAATAACTTAAACAAGTAGAAAGAAAATGACTTAAAGAAGGAATCAAGGTCACTCATTAAGTTAAGTCCATCACTTGGATCAATCAATCAAGTTATTTTAAGTGAGTGTCAACAATGGTCCTTGGAGAGAGGTCACTTCTCCCTAGTGTAGGGGCTTGCCGCCTATAAGTAGGTAAACTAAGTGTGGTACTTGAAAGGCTAACATGGAAGTGGTGATCCGAGAGACGTTTAAGATGTTTTGTTGAAGCAATCAAAAGGGTTGATCAAGAAAAGCAAGCTACACCCAAAAGAGAGCTAGTCATGGCAATTCAAGTGGTATTCCAAATAGTTCTCTCATGCAAGCATTGATCAAAAGATGAAGCAAGCTAACCACAACAAGATAGTGCATTTGATCATATTAGTGGTTCTCAAATCATATGGGTGAAAAATAAATTTTATTATTCATGATTGGTCTTCACCGAGCTCATAATTGGACTTCACATTGCTATTGGAGTAATGAATTGGAATCTATGTGACTATCCTCTACTCCAACATAGCAAAGGTATCATTGTAATGTGCATGATCATTTTATCCCTTACTAGTATGCAATTAGTGCATATAGTACATGCTTCATAGGATCATGCATAACAAATAAAATGTTTTAATTTATAGCCTACCACTATTGCTTGAATGATTAGTTGATCTAGTGGTTAGTATATGAATTAGCTCATGAGCTAGTGAACCCAAGTACTTGATTTAATTTGGATTGCCAACAAGTGACAAGTACAACCTCAATAAGATAACCTCCAAATGAGTATGAAGAAGGCTAGAGAGGGTTCAAACCGGAGTTGGAAGCTAAGGCAAATCAATTTAGTTCAAGTCAGCTTAGAAGCTCATGATAAATAACAAGAGTACAAGCACAAGACAACAATGCTAATGGATATCTAGTTTGTTTCAAGTGGTATCTAGACTCAAGTATTTCATCAAGAATTCACAAGTGATGTGTAGATCAACTCACATGTGATATCCTATAAGTGAAAATAGTATCTAGACTCATGAAGATAGCAAAGGTTCAAGAAATGTTTTTAATTGATAAATCCAACAAGTGGTTCCATACTAGAAAATTCTTTTAAGTGGTATCACATCTACACGTGGTATCAATCATGTAAGACGATGGTTCCACAAGTGATCCTCAACTTTAAGCGATAATTAAATGAAGAATGCATCCCTCACCTACAAGAGCTCAAGTTTATCAAATGGATGACCCATGCTATGACATAGGGGGAGGTTTCCCACAAATTAGCATCAAGGTCAAAGATCCTATGTGTGGTATCTCAAGGGCTACAAGTGGTGTTATTCCAACAATCAAGTGATGTCCATAAAAAATGCAAGATTCAAGCCTCAACCATCTACCCCAAATGCAAACCTTTGCATCAATGAGAAGTACACCTTTTATGAAAATTGATGACAAAAGGGGATATATTGTACAAAGATATGAAAGCTTTAGGAGACATTGAAGAAAAGAAGTAGAGGTTGGACATGGACATAGACAAAGAGGGAGCAACATTGAAGAAAAGAGATGGATCAACAAAATTCTTGGACAAGAGAAGCACACAAGTAGGGGGAGCAAGCTCATGAACTTTGATTAGTTGCATTTGAAATGTGCATAGTCATGTGCTTGCTTGCATTGCATAAAATTTTTAAATTTGATATGCATGCTTGTGTGGTGTATGCTAGTTGTAGAACTTGAATGATGATTTGATAACTAGCATGCATAGGATGGTAGCTAGATTTGTATTTTTACACGTGGTACTAGATACTTGATTATAATGTTGATCTCATGGGGTTTCTAGTATTTTTGTTGTCTAGCTACTCATGGTGCTAAGGATGGTGTTAAAAGTACAACTCCAATTGATATCACACTTTAAAGGTTTATTCTATACACCTTAGCATCATTTGGTAGTAATTACTCTCCCACAATTCCAATCTATGCATATGTGCGAGCTTCAAACCAAACACTCTAGCACATATGTAGGGGGAGCTAGTACTACCATTTCGAATTTGCGGTACTTGTCCAAAATCATTTACACATGGTAAAATTGCTTGGGCAAGCAACATGAATCCAAAAGAGCTTAATTTCCATATCTTTGTAGAGTTGTCATCAATTACCAAAAAGGGGGAGATTGAAAGGTCCTTGTGTGGTTTTGGTAATTGAGTGATAACCTAGGTGGACTAATTATGTTTATGTGAGATACACAGGTAATTAGTCCATAGGTACATGTGTGTGAGCAACATATGCCATGGAGGTGGAAATGGCTCGGAGATGTTGCAAAGCTCACACATGTGATGATGAAGGAGCTCATTGCACATGAGACATGACATTGAGTCATGTGATCAAGGTGGAGAAGATCAAGACATGACTTGGCTTGATGGACCGGTTGCAAGCGTGAAGGGCAAGTTGGAGGCTTTGGAGCGATGGACCACGTGACGGTGAAGCTTGAGCAAGACTTGGCGCCGATGGACGAAGGCAACGGTGAAAAGCAAGTGAAGTCAAGATCGATGAATCAATATGATCACGTGATGATATGAAGTGGATCATATCATTGTTGATCGTGTTGGTGCATGTGTTGCATCAACATTGGAGGAGATGGAATAGAATGCGCAAGGCAAAGGTATAACCTAGGGCATTTTATTTCACCGGTCATAGGTGTGTAGAGAAGTTGATGACCGGGTTTAGGATAGATGGCCGTACTATCAAGAGGGGCAAACTTGTTTGCATATCGGTCATCTAGTGCCACTCGAGTGATCTAACTTTGCATCGTCCCTAGGATCGAGTGGCGTGGCAAGTTGAGTGGTGAAAGCTCTAGTTTGGTTTTGGTGAATTGATGAAACCCTAAGTGCTAACCTAGTTTATCAAGTGATCATGAGATAGGTAGCACATTCCAAGTGGTGAAGCAAATGAAGATCATGACATGATGATGGTGATGCCATGGCGATGATCAAGTGCTTGGACTTGAAAAGAAGAAAGAGAAAAACAAAAGGCTCAAGGCAAATGTATAAATGGTAGGAGCCATTTTGTTTTGGTGATCGAGACACTTAGTGAGTGTGATCACATTTAGGTTCGATAGCCGTACTATTAAGAGGGGTGAAACTCGTATGAAAATGCGGTTATCAAAGTGCCACTAGATGCTCTAACTCATTGCCTATACATTTAGGATCTAGTGGAGTGCTAACACCCTTGAAAATGTTTGTGAAAATATGCTAACACATGTGCACAAGGTGATACACTTGGTGGTTGGCACATTTGAGCAAGGGTGAAGAAGATAGAGTTGAAAAGGAGTTAGTCACGCTGGTCAGGCAGTGACCGGACGCTAGGGTCCTGCGTCCGATCAATAGAAATTGTGAAGACGTTGGCGTCGATCATCGACCGGACGCTGGGTCACTAAATGACTGGACGCTGATGGGGTGCTGTGGTAGAACCGCCCGAAATAGCACACTTACGGAGGCGCTCGTCTTTCACCAGACACTAAGCACCCCGAAAGCCAGCTATAGCGGGTGGTATCCGTCGGGCACACCCCGAGGGAGAACCCGAAAGATCCACATTTTTCCCAAGGATCCAATAATGAGAACGAGTTACAACATAAGTCCATTTCATACATTAGAGTTTCTTAAAAAGTACATTATTACAATACCAAATACCAGAGTACAGAATGATAAACAGCGGAATTTAAAAATAACATCTAGCGGTAGGGGCGAGGATTCCGTCTGAGCCCACCAAAAGGATCTTCCACACAAAGATACTCTTCAAGCATCACCTGCAACAGGGGTAAATAAACCCTGAGTACACAATGTACTCGCAAGACATATCCGACTAGTGGGAATAATTTCCCGACTCCAAGGAATATGATAAGTTTTATAGCTTGCTGGGTTCTTTTGGCAGAAAGCAATACTAATAGTGAGTCCTTAGTTATGGATTAATATCAGCCGTATTAAGTTATCATCTCGCTAGTCTATATAAGCACCTGTTCTACTTTCAAGCAAGAGTTGAGCAATCAGTTCTATTTCTTCTCCTTCCAACTTTCAGTTCTTACTACGGTGCTAAACACGAGACAAGTCATACCGGATCGCCCGGTGATTCGTGAATCAATATGCCCAGCTGGGTGCCCCGAAAACACACGCCCCGCTTGTACCCCACGCACAAGCAGGACTAACCCATCACTCTCCTATCTCGGGTGTCTAGGTCCCCGTCCAAACTTGGACTCCAAGCCCCCACTCCCAAGTCCCAGACTCAGTGTGGTGCAAGGACCTCCACCATCCCCGCCTCCAATCAGACGGTCCAAAAAGAGCCGGATCCACGACAAGAGAGCAACAAGTCTTCCCTGCGCCCATACCCAAGTATGCGCTTGGGACAATAAATCTATGACTTGCCCATGATGCCTTATGCATCGACCGGTCCTTAATTGACACAAACAGGGAAAAAGCGTAACCGAGCTATGCCCTGTTGGCCGCAGGATAGAACCCTTTACACCCACCAGTACCCAATCCATATCCCTGCCCGGTCACCATTTACCTTTCCATCATTTTATCATGAGTGATCATATTTTATCACCTATGTGCAAGTAACGGCAGGTTACTCACGCTACCGATATCCTGAGCATAGCAGCTACTCGACCTGTACTAGTAGGACTCATGGGTAGATATATTTATGCATGTAGTTTTCATAAAATACCTGTAACGTAAATGCACATCACACACACACACACACACACACACACATATATATATATATATCCAGTGATCATAAAAATATGGGTTATGCTCCGGGGCTTGCCTTGGGTAGGCGCCGAGTCAGCACCAATAGGCTCCTAGGCTTCCTCCTGTGCGAAGATCTCCTCCTCGCACTCCTTGATCACCTCGTCGTACTCCGTCTCGCCGACGGGCATGAAGTCTACCAGTTCGTGATCTACATGAAATGATGATGCAGTGCTTAGGAATATAACATCAGCAGCTCTCACAATAACCGTACATCAATTTAGCTACTAAGCTAGTGCTATCGACCACGGTGCTATGTTATCTATTGCTATCGAAACAAGCGTAAGGTATGACATTCATCGTTATTATCGTCACTACCAGTATTTTCACTTCTAACGCTGATTTACGCTATATACAATAAACAAGGGCAATATCTACTCTATTTATAACCCATTCTAAGACCACAAAATTTATAGCAAGTACCTAATAATCTAACAAGTCTACTGTAAAATTTTTATGCCTATCGCTATCACCAATTACCCACAAATATTCCCACAATCATTCACCTACCTAATATTCGTTCTCTCATTTGGAATTTATCACCCAATACTCGCCATAGCTAACTGTAATCCAACTGAACTATCTAGTAGAGGATATTTTTGTGAACCTAACAAAATTAGTCTCACTATTTTTGGACAACTACTCAATTTACTACGATTTATCGAAGTTCAATTCATAACTAAAATAAATAAACATTTCTTATTTACTGGAATTAAGGAAACCGAATCCTACCCTTCGGCCCAACTCGCGCTGGCTCGGCCCACTCCATCTTCCCGCCCACGCGCATCAGCAGGCCTCAGTGCGGCCCACGCGAGGGCGCGGCCTAGCCGACCAACGGCCCGCGACGGTGGAAGACCCGCACGCGACGGCAATTACGCGAAAATGCCCCCGATCTACTTGGCGTTTACAGCGAACGCTAACGCACTATTTCACCAGTCTAAGCTTTTATAGATACGCCCTCCCCCTCCTTCTTTTTTACTGTGGCGACGTTCGCCAGCACCCGTGCGCGCACAGGCGCGACGGTGTGGGCACCGGACGGCCACGCCGGCGCCACCCGAGCCTCCTAGGCCTAACTAAGGGGCCGATGATTACCTCCACAGCAACGCACGGCGGCTGGAAGCGATATGGCAAGCAAGGGCGTCATCTCGGGTTCCCTCCCTGGCGGTGAGCCCTGACCTGCAATGGCGGATGTGTTCCGTGAGCCATAGCGAAAACGGAGTAAACCCAATAGCCAGCGAGCTCGAGGCACTACCCACGGAGACCCTGGAGGTGACGGTCTTGCCAGAGAAGGCTCGAGGTGGGTTGGCCGCATGCGCACCGATGCTGTGACAGCACCCGGTGATGGCACGACCGCGTCGGTGATGGCTGGCCTGCGGTGAAGGTACGGCTGAGGTGTGCGGGGTGCTCAGGAGGGTACGGCTAAGCTGAGGGTGCACTGAATTGCTACTAGGTGCTCAGAGTGGCTGCCTTGCCGACGGTGGGCGTCCATCCAGTCTTATGGACCCGATGGCACGGCATTTTGAAATTGGAGTATAGGACGGAGCTACAGGCGGTGATGTGGGGTCGGTACGACTGCAGGCTACCTGGTGGAGTCAAAAACATGCTCAATTTGAAACAAGGCACTGTTGCCATGGCGAATTTGAAGGAGCCACCCCGGTGGCCATGGAGACAGTGGAGGCAAGGGGGTCCTGGCATGGCTTGGCTTGGTCCGGCTGCGGATGTCAACGCGACAAACAAACACACGCTACGATGAGGGACAGCGGGACGTGCCCCGGCCGACTGTCCGCACGGCCGTGGCTGCAAGCCGACGAGGCTCGGCACAACGTCGCAGCGGGCAGCGCCAGATAGGGAAAACATAGTGCGAGTGATGCAGAGGTGATGGTGGAGCAGGCTATCATCCTTCGTGCAAGCAGCCAAGGGGAGTCAACGGAGCAATGCCGGGCTTGGCCGTTGGCGGCGTGCACGTGACCCGGTGCGCCTTCGGCCAAAGCAGGGCAAGACAAGGCACGGCAGAGCTCGGTCGGCGTCCTGGGCACAGCACGTCAGCCGGCGAGGTGACCCGCGTGCCAACGAGGGCAGCAAGCAACCAAGGCAGTAGCGCAGGGCCTGTTCGCATCGCATTCATGGCGGCATGAGGATGTGGCCTGTGCCTTGGCACGTAGGGTGAGCCAGCTGTGACGGCAGGCGAGCAGCAGCAGTGGTCGTGGCCAGCAGCGGAGGCAGACGGCCTTGACGCGTAGCACAAGGGCCATGCGCGTGCACAGGCGCGGCGGTGGGACATAGCCTGTGCGGCAGTGGGGCGTGGCCAGCGCGGCAGTGGGCGTTGGCAAGCCAGCGGCGGGTGGTGACCACGCCTAGGGCTTAAGCCATGTGCCGTGCACGCTTTCTAAAGTAGTTAGAAAACTTGTACGCAATGCTCCAAACGCTAAACTAATTGTTCGATGCGCAAGAGGGTACATCAAGCTATCAACCGTAGTCATGATATTATGCTACTTCTTAAGCCGATCGATCTACAAATATTGCCAAAGGTGGCTTCGTCGACCTCTTCTAAAACTTACGCGAACGACGTCGATTCGAACGATTTCGCGTCGAATTCCAAATCCAACCTATGGGAGGTACTAGCTAGTTCTCCTTGTCCTCGACCGCACATGTTTATCGCCATTCGCAAAACATTTTATAACATTTTTGTTTTGACAAGAATTCGATTAGAATACTAAACAACGTTATGTGACACGAAATATAACATTCGCTTTCTTGTTTCATATAAATGTTTCAAGGACCGAACATTGGTTTATAATTCATGTTATACACATATGCACATAACCATGATGCTTATGCGATGTTTTAGCAAGAATAGTACAATGTAACACCGAGGGTGTTACAAATCTACCCCCCCTAAAACAAAATCTCGACCCGAGATTTCGTGTGCCTAGTGTGAGAAAGAGATAGGGAATACATTTTTGGCGCATCAACTAACTATCCGAGCCGGCGAGAACTACAATAGGTAACTCTCTGGTTCCCAAGCGGCTTCAGCCTCTGAATGATTTTGCCACTGCACCTTGTAGAATTTTACCACTCTGTTCCTGGTCACTCTCTCCTTCTCATCCAAGATTTTGATAGGGTGCTCCACATAAGTTAAGTCTGGCTGGAGGGGAAGTCCTTCCATTTCCATCGCTTCATCAGGAACCCGCTGAAAGGATCAAGATGCCCAAGATGGGGGTGGGGGTGAATTGGGCTAATTCTAAATTTTCTTGCAATAATTAAATGCTACGGTTAGCCCAATTAACCCCTTGTGCCTACAAAAGTGTTTCTAATAATCCAACGCACAAAGGACTTGCAACCTATGTTCCAAACTTACTCTAGCATGGCAATTCTATGAATGTAAGAACAAGTATTGAATTGCTCAAAGTAAATGCTCAAAGTAAATTGAGAGAGGAACGCGGCGATGTTTTGCTGAGGTATCGGAGAGTTGCCACTCCCCACTAGTCCTCATTGGAGCACCTGCGCAAGGGTGTAGCTCCCCCTTGATCCGCGCAAGGATCAAGTGCTCTCTACTGGTTGATTCTTCGACACTCCGTCACGGTGAATCACCCAAAACCGCTCACAACTTGAGTTGGGTCACCCACAAGCTCCGCCGAGTGATCACCAAGCTCCCAATCACCACCAAGCCGTCTAGGTGATGGCGATCACCAAGAGTAACAAGCACGAACTCTCACTTGACCACGCGAAGCCTAATGAGAACAGTGGATGCACACTTTGCTACTCTTGATTCACTAATGAGGCTACTCTCTTGGATTCTCAAATCTCAATCACCTCACTAGAACCTTGCTCTTCTTGGCACTCACAAACATGTTTCTCAGCTATTGGAATGAGCAAAAGTGACTCCACACACGAGTGGAGCTTCTATTTATAAGACAACCTAAAAAACGAATAGTTATGTGCCTCTGCGGGGTGACCAGACGCTCCGGTCATGTTGACCGGACGCTCCGGTCAGTTCAACCCACACACCAGTGTTTAAGTGTTGACCGGACACTGGCAGGGTCCGGTCACCACTGACTGGACGCGTCCGGTCCCATTTTTCCCTCACTGGATGCTTACTGTACTCGACCGGACGCTGGATCCTCAGGGTCCGGTCAGTATTGATCGGATGCGTCCGGTCACAGATTCCCTTCTCTGGAACCTTACTGGAGTCGACCGGACGCTGGTCTTCAGCGTCCGGTCACTCGACCACTCAGCATCCGGTCGCACCGAACGCAGTCTCTTGATCAAATGAACTGACCGGACCCTGTGGCCAGCGTCCGGTCGCACCGGAGCCAGCGTCCGGTCAGTATTTGACCCTCCATTCACTTCCAACTCTCGATCATATGTGAATGAAGTTTGCTCCATAGGATCATAGGGCTGTTGTGGAGCTACCTAGTGCTAGTTTCAACAAGTGTGCACCACACCTAACTCACTAGACTCATCTAGGTCAAGCTACCCATCCATACCCCCCTTAATAGTACGACCAAAGGAAAAACAAAGTCCTAAACTACTCTAAGTGTCTCTCCAACTCCAATCGACACTTAGAACTAGTCATCCTTAACCTTGTCGTCCATCCTTTGAAAACCAAAACAATTTCCATCGTAGGGGCATGACCACCTTGATTGCCCAATTGATCTCCATTACCATGACCTAACTTAATTGCTTCTGCAAAACACACGTTAGTCATAGTAATCTTGTATTGTCATTAATCACCGAAACCCAACTAGGGGCCTAGATGCTTTCAATCTCCCCCTTTTTGGTGATTGATGATAATACCACCTCGAGTATGTGAAAGAGAGGGGTTTTTGACATGCTTGGTTCATATAAGCTTTTGTCAATAAGAACAAAAACATTAGGCAAGCTTATATGACCCAAGCCAACACAATGTACTCAAAGGATATGAAAAAAAATGAGTACAAATAATAAAGCTCATTTGCATCGGAGTAT
This sequence comes from Miscanthus lutarioriparius, assembly GCA_904845875.1. Classification (NCBI taxonomy): domain Eukaryota; kingdom Viridiplantae; phylum Streptophyta; class Magnoliopsida; order Poales; family Poaceae; genus Miscanthus; species Miscanthus lutarioriparius. Next base: position 72,069 of record CAJGYO010000786.1, on the reverse strand, counting down.
AAACGCGGAAGCAAAAGCAAATGAGCATAACACAAGTGATATGACATATCAATGAATACAAAGTAGAGAGCACACATATCATATATCACAATCACGTAGATATCACTATCACATAGATATAATAGTATGCATGAAAGTAAACACACGAATGCATAATAGTAATAGTGTATCACACAAATAAAACTCCAAATGTATATAAAAGACTAATAGCTAACTAGGCTCCCCCTAAAAGACGCTCCCCCTGAGTCTACATACTCAAACCCTCTCCCCCTTTGGCATCAAACACCAAAACCTAAGGGCTGGTCGGCGGGGTTACAGTGGACGAGTCGGGCATTGAAGTGAGAGGAGCAAGCTGGAACTGGGTGGCATCATCATCTGACCCTGAGCTCTGTGCTGACTGACCCTCTGTGGTTGGGAGCGTCACTGAAGCGGTCTAGGTCTGAGCTGGGGTAGGTGCTGCCTGTGATGCTGCTGGTATGTCTATCGTAGGATCTAAAGATGCGACAGAAGAAGGAAGCCTCTGAGTAGTCACGGCGACGGGAGCTGCTGTAGAAGGACCTGGGGCATGCATATGTGGCGGTGTAGGCATCCCTGTCAACTCACTAAAAGATGCTCCAAGACTCCTGGAGACTAACATGTCAGGCACAAATAGCGAGGATGACTGATCCGATGTGAAGCCCATCTGAAGTGGTGTGAGCTGCCAGCCTGTCAACTGCGGGGCTACCACTAGCGAGGATAACCACTGGGACACCTGTACTAGGGGAGAAGCAAACTGAGCTGGAGGCTATCCCTGACTCTGAAACCCACTGGGCTATACTGTTGGAGTCATTGTAGTGGTGGCAGGCTAAGCAATCTGGGGCGAAGGCTATGGCTGTGGGGCCCCAAGAGCTGTCACTACATGCTGCATGAATCCCATAAGCTACTGCTGCATGAGTAACTGCTGCTGATGCATCTGCTGCTGCTGGAGGACCTGCTGCTGTCGCTGAAACTCGTCCTGACGAGCCTAAAACTGAGCAAAGTTTGCAGCAGTCTCCTGAGCCTATCTAGCATGATCCTGCTGCATCCGCTCAAAAATAGCAATCAAAGCGGGGTTCGTCTACGGTGCAGGTGGAGCTAAGCTAGAACTACCGGCCTCTGCATCATGTCTGCGTGGAGGCATCTGAGGAATAGGCAAGTAGTCGTCATCCGAACTGTCACTTAACTCGCTCCTCTCCTGCTGAGCCTCAAGCTCCTCCTCCTCAGTAGCTGCTATGCCTCTAATAATCTTGTCCTACTGAGCTGCGGACTCTGGTACATCTGGATGATGGTGAGGCTGAGTGGGTGCCTATGGTGTGCTATGCCTGATCCTCTGTGCCATGTTATAAGCTGGAAACTTTGTGGTGGCACCTCTGTACTCTACAACCATCTCTGGTGTCCTAACTTGCACAGCCTTGAGCATAAGGAATGTGATCCAATGTGCATATGGAAGCTGTCTGCACCCCTTGAAGCCCTCAGCTATCGTGTCCTCCATCTCAGACAGAAGAAGATCCCAAATATCAAACACTGTCTGCTGCATTAGGGCATTGAGGAGCCAAAGCTAGAGGCGAGTCAAGCCCTCTCTGTATCCCAACCTAGGAAGTAGTGTCCTCCTTAGGATAGCCTCTAGCACTCTAGCTATAGGAGTAAGGTCACTGGGGTTCCTCCTCGACCCCTCACCAAAGGGCTCCTTGAAGCAATGGCGCACAAGATCTGTAGGGGGCACCAAACCTCCATGAGGACGCCTGGGAGGCTCTTGCTGTCCATAACATACCTCATGTAACTTGACAGGTTGCTCCTGTAGGCTCAGTATCTCCCTAGCCCTAAAACTCATCATCCTGTAGTCTCTGCCTCTGAATGCAAAGTGTATAAAGTTATGATGCGGGTCAACGTAGAGCGAAGCATAAAACTGCTGAACCCAAGACGGTACATACAATCCTGTCTGGCCAATCAGATCTGTCAGCCCCGACAAATATGATAAGTAGGGGCGGATATGCTCTCCGGCTACTGCCACAATAGCCTCAATACTGTAGACTCTCTGAGATCAGAAGACTGCCCCACTGTTCAGATATGTATTGTAGAAATCCTCCTGCAGTGGCGTGTAGAAACCCTCTGCTGCTCTCTCATCCCTCCTCGGAGGAAACCACACCTCAAACTCTACAAACCTCAGCTGCCAAACCTGCTTGGCCGTGGCGGCCCTCAAGTCAAGATGTACCACTAGAGACGGACCCTGTGGTCTAGACGGTGGACGCGATCCCCTCCACTGTGTCGGGGGCCTCGGTGAGATTGGAACACGAGTACGACTAGAGTGGCGAAGCTAGGGCTATGGTGCCTGCTCTATCTCCTCGGCTTGCTCGGCCTGCTGAGGCTGCACTGTCGGCTCTATTGGCGGGGGCTACTGCTGTGGCTCCTGCTGGGACTCCCCCTAAGGCTGAGGCTCCTCAATAGCTAGACGATGTCCTGCCATCTTGACAGTCCCAGGTGGACCACCATGAAGACGCTCAGCCTCCTCAACTGCTGCCCTCTGTGCTAGTGTAAGCTGTTGATCTACAATGGCAACACCACTATGAGCACCTCCTCTCTCAGCACGCTCTGCGGCCTCTGCAACTGCTGCTGCTCGAGCTGTCTCTGTATCTGGGTACTTTTTCTTCTTGGATGCAATCTTCTTTGTTGCCTTGCCTTTAGGATCTGCAGGCAGGCGAGGCGGGGGCCTCCGATCATCATCTCCTGGACCACCTCCAACATTCTTGGTGCGAGCCATCTGATCGGACAAGAAAAACTGCCGCTGACAGGATCAACTGTCCACTGACACTTTCGAGGCTTGGCCTCGATCCGTACTCGCGAGCTTGGCTCCGAGTTGACTGTCAACTGCCACTGACACCTCAACGACACTGACTCGCTGCACGATGGAATAGAAGGATATACAAATAAATACGATGTATCTAATAGATGCGAAACCCTAGGAGAGCAAGTAATTTAGATGCGAAATAGAAGCAAGTGGCTTGCTACCTGACGAACCGACGATTCGAGGAGAAAAGAAAAGCGATCCACGGGAAACCACCGACTCGACTCGACAAAGATTGGCGACGCAAGCGGTGAATCAATGGCCGAGAGGATGAAGGACACAAGCTCAGTGATTTGGGGCAAATGCAATGGCAATGCTGATGTAGTGGAGCTTGGCTCGGTGGAGGGCGGCGTTGATGAGGCTTGTGGAGGTTAGGGCACGGCGTGGCACTAGGAGGCGCTGGTGGCACGGGAGCAGGAGGTGGCGTGCGCGCGGGCTAGCGATGGCGTGCGCACGGGCTGGCGACGGCTTGCGTGCGGGCAGTGGTGGCGTGCACGCAGGCTGGCGGTTAGGGTAGGGGCGAGCATGACGGCTTTCGGCTTGGGGCATAGGCGTACGGCGAAGACAGCGGATAGGTTAGGTCAAAAGCACGCGACATTATGTAGTGGCCCCCAGCGGATCAGAAAAAAGAATCGAAGAAAGAGTTCTGAAACCGCACGAGATCTACTGATCGGGCGCTCCGGTGGTAGCGACCGGACGCTACCACCCAGCGTCCAATCGATTCCAGAGAGGTCCAATTCCTCTAGAATCACGACCGGACGTGTCCGGTGGACACCGACCGGATGTAGCCAGAGTCCAGTCAACTTAGCCTTCGTCTTCTTCACACGACCGGATGCTGAGACATCTTCTGACCGGACGCTGAAGGACAGAGTTCGGTCACTCCTTCGCAGTGAGTTCACCTCCTGTGAACTGATCGGACGCTGGATTGCAGAGTCCGGTGCAGCGTCCGGTCACTCTTTTCCAGCCAATCTTCAAAGTTCCTTCGCGCTGCCTGTTCCCAATCAAGTCCCAACTTGAATAAGATCCAAATAAACACCAATTGGGACTGATGTGAGTGACCTCTCTCAAACCCTCAAGTTTTTCAAAATATTTTGCCTTAGGCTATAATTCTGTCGGGGACCTAATACCGGGGTACCCCAGAAGGTGGAACCAATAACCATCGAACGTTAAAAACTTCTAGACGGACGAGGGCGCCGCTGCGTTCCTTGCCCAAATGACGAAAGTTAGGTTCCGTCTCGCCCGACGCCTTTGGGCCAGCCCCGCCTCACCCTAGGGCAAAGGGCTAGCCTCCGTTCCGCTCGACGCCTTTGGGACAGCTCCGCCTCGCCCGAGGGCCAAGGCTAGTCTCCGCCTCGCCCGAGGGTTGAGGGATGCACTCCGCCTCGCTCGACCCCCGAGGGGTGGGCTCGGTCATGCCGAGGGCAAAGGGCTGGCCTCCGTTCTACCCGATGCCTTCGGGACAGCTCCGCCTCGCCCGAGGGCTGAAGGCTAGTCTCCGCCTCGCCCGAGGGTTGAGGGATACACTTCGCCTCGCCCGACCCCCGATGGGTGGGCTCGGTCACGCCCAGGGGATAAGGACTGGGCTCCGCCTCGCCCGACGACCGAGGACGAACCTCGCCCCATTCGATGTCCAAAGACTGGTTTCATCTCACCTGATAACTTCTCTCCCGTTCCCTCATGATGATGGGTACAGAGCAAGACAAGACGTTCGGGTCAACCATGGCTTCAAGGACCATACCCTGCGCCCCGGCAGGAAAGGTACTGCCAGGGAATGACTGGACAGGTGCTTTAAACCCTTCCGAGCGCCACAAAGCCCAAAAGTTATTGCAGTCGCGTACTCCTCGCCCTGTAGAGTTGTAAACAACTATGGGACATGGAGCCCGACGAAGATACACGACAACCACTACACTCCAGAAAAGGATTTGTGATCTCCAGGAATGACGGACATGCTGTCACCATGTTATGGACCCAAGGGAGTGGCGCCTGCTTCCCGACCCCTCGGGTCTACCAAATAAAAGGACCTCGCCCACAGCGCTACTCAAGACCTCGACTCCGTGTCCCTCCGATAGAGACTCATAGGAGCCAGAAGGCGTGCAGAGCAAGGCTAGGCAAGGTTCATAAGTCAAAACCACTATACTACAGCCCATACCCTGCGCAGGGCACTATTCTGTAACCATCCTGACATTCTATAGAAGCATCGACAGTATTGTAGGCGCTTGTCATCCTTTCGCACCCATCAGAATGGGTAACGAGGCTGGGTAGAAGTGAGCCACAAGGCTAGGTAGAGCACGCATCCTAAGCCCGAACCCTTGTAAAGCCGTCCCCTTCATCTATAAAAGGGGATGCGCTTCCTCTAGCAAGAGGGGGGACCAAAACAACGCAACACACACACATAATCAAGCTTCTACCAAGCTCTTGGTTTCCTTTCGACCCTTCCATCAGAGACTTGGGACCTGTCCCTCTCTCGATCGTTTGTATCCCCTACTACGAACCATTCACGGTGCTAATAACATGAGCAGCAACAAACTGGACGTAGGGATATTCGGCCCGAACCAGTATAAATCTTGTGTCCTTTAGCGCACCATCCGAGCCTAACGTGCATTACTATAAATTTACTTGCAGATGCTTGTACGAAACACCGATAGTTGACGCGCCAGGTAGGGGCCTTGCGCGTTCCAAATCAGGCCTCGGATGGCCACAAAGCAATCAGCTAGGCCCTGGGCGCACATGTGCGTTTCGGCGACCTAGATTTCATCGTCACACTAGGAGGAGAATTGGCGCTGACCCACACGGCCGCACAGTCTCTCCCTTCCATCAACCTCAGCCGTCTGAGGCTTGAGGGCTCGTGGGGCGACTCCCTTGGACCCCAGCTATCTAGGGAGCCCCCGCGCAGCATCACCCTATTTCCGGAAGGCCCCGTATGAAGCGCCCCAACAGTGTTTCCATTCAGTCTCCACAACGCCGCGGCGACCGCTGGCCACCTTCTGGTACTATGCATGGTTCAGCCGCCTACGGACAGCGAGTTCGTGGGGGTAATCGAACATGATCCGGAGACACTCTACGGGCTCCTCGCGGAGGAACTAGAGTCGTCCTCTAGCTCTTACTCCAGCAAGGGGAGCCATCACCCTTCCTGGGAATGCTTCATGATGCAAACCCCCGAGGGACACGTCCAAAGCGTCTCCAGAGAAGAAACAACCCCAACAGGCAACCCTGACACCAGGATCGAGGCGGAGATGGTGGCTCCATCTCACGTAAGGATGGAGCAGCTAAGAGCACGAAAGCTGGAGATCGATGACGTCGGGCAACAGCTTGTCCGGGAGTACCAAAACATCGATTAGGAGATCAAGCATCACAGAGACGGTGGGCACGCATGTGCCTCGGCCCGTGATGTGCATCGGAGGATCCTCACCGATGATGGGACTCTCCCTCACTTCGCTCGGGCAAGCCAGAACATCGCCGTAGCGACGGCCTTGCTGCACGGCCTTCCGGAGGCCGCGATGTCCGAGGATCGCCGCGCCCGTCAAGAAATTCGCACGTTGCTCGAGCGTGCGGCGGTGCAGCAGGCAGAAGGATCGTTGTCTCGATGACGTGAACCCGACACCAGCCAGCGCATGCCCTCGGTACGTCCCGCCATGGACGCTTCCATTCACCAGATGCCGCCAGGCAACAGGCAGCGCTCCGCTATCCCGGTACATCAATGTCTCAGCCACAACCATGACATGCGTAGCACCATCGACGCCCACAGGCGCACCCACGGCGACAAAAGAGAAGGAGCCCGTCGTGGCTTCCATCCTCGACGCGGCGGACGCTACGACAGCGGCAAGGACCGGAGCCCGAGTCCCAGCCTGCCAGGCCCTCGGGCCTTCAGCCGACACATCCTCAACGCTGCGTTCCCCCCGAGGTACCGACCGCCCACCAATATCCTAAAATATTCTAGAGAATTGAAGCCCGGGCTTTGGCTCGAAGACTATCGGCTTACCTGCCAAGCCGCTGGTGCGAGTGATGACAATTTCATTATTCGCAATGTCCCGCTATTCTTGGCCGATTCGGCACGAGCGTGGTTGGAGCACCTACCGTCCAACGCCATTCAAAGTTGGGCGGATCTCATGGAGATCTTTGTGGGTAACTTCCAGGGCACGTACAAACGCCCTGGAAACCCATAGGACCTCAAGAACTGCCGCCAGAAGGCCGATGAAACCCTCCGTCGGTACATCCGGCGCTTCTCCCAGTAGTGCAACGAGCTCCCTAATGTTGCCGACGCCGACATGATAGGAGCCTTCCTATCCGGGACAACCTGTGAATCCTTGGTCCACAAGCTAGGACGCAGGGGCCCACGGACCACCAAGGAACTCCTAGACATCGCCACCAGCCATGCCTCAGGAGAGGAGGCGGTCGGAGCCGTCTTCGACCACACCGACGGCAAGGCAAGGCGGGACGAGGCCGCCGACGAAGGTGCCTCCGACCGTCCCACAAAGAGAGAGAATAAGAAGCAACGGCGCGACAACTCGCTCGTGGCCGTCACTGACCGTAAAGGTGGACGGAAGCCCACGGAAGGCACTCCGAACCACTTTGAAAAAATGCTCGAGGGGCCATGCCCAAACCACGCTTTCCCGGCCAAACATCTATACAAGGAATGTGGCCTCATGCGCAAATACTTGTCCGGGGGCCTCAACAAAGGGGAGCAGGGGAAGGAACCTACCCCCAGGATAGACGACGTTGAGGAGAAGGACGACACCTTCTCGACTCCAAATGGTGCCCTCATGATCTTCGGAGGATCAGCGGCCTACGACTCCAAATGCCGCCAAAAGGTCGCACGCCGCGAGGTCTATACGGCCGAACCGGCCACGCCTACCTTCCTCTGATGGTCAGAATCTGCCATAACCTTCGACCGGGCCGACCACCCAAGCGCCGTGCCACACCCGGGAAGGTACCCGCTTGTCGTCGACCCGATCGTCGACCCAAAACGGCTCACAAAGGTACTGATGGACGGAGGCAGCGGCCTCAACATCATGTACGCCAAAACGCTCGACGAGATGGGCATCAATCGAACAAACCTCCGTCCCATCCGAGCACCTTTCCATGGCGTCATACCTAGTAGGCAGGCCATGCCACTGGGGCAGATCGATCTGCCCGTCACTTTCGGGGATCGGTCCAATTACAGGACTGAGACCATCACCTTCGACGTAGTCGGGTTCCCTCCAATTTTTCAGACCATCCTGGGACGACCGTGTTACGTGAAGTTCATGGCCATCCCCAACTATACGTACCTTAAGCTGAAGATGTCGGGCCCACATGGGGTCATCACCATCGACACCTCCTTCCAGCGCGCTTACGAGTGCGAAGTTGAATGCTGCGATCACGCCTCCACAGTCATCGCCACCAAAGAACTCGCCACCCTCAGGGAGGAGGTTGCCAAAAAAACGCCTGACGCCAAAACAACAACTGGGTCGTTCAAACCAGCAGAGGGCTCCAAGGAGGTCCACATGGACCCCAGCAGCTCCGAGGCTAAGAGGATACGTATTGGTACTTCACTCTCTTCCAAATAGGAAAGCGCGCTCTTCGACTTCCTCCGCGATAACAAAGACATCTTTGCATGGAAACCTCGGATATGTCGGGCATCCCGAGGGAGGTCACCGAGCATGCTTTAAAAATCCACCCAGACTCCAAGCCGGTAAAACAGCACCTGCGTCGCTTCGACGAAGAAAAACGCAGGGCCATCGGCGAAAAGATAGCAAAACTGTTAGCTATTGGGTTCATCAGGGAAGTATACCACCCAGAGTGGCTAGCAAATCCCGTTCTTGTATGAAAGAAGAACGGGAAATGGAGGATGTGTGTCGACTACACGGGCCTCAACAAGGCGTGCCCAAAGGATCCATTTCCTTTACCACGCATTGACCAAATAGTTGATTCCACCTCAGGGTGCGAAACCCTCTGCTTCCTTGACGCATACTCCGGCTACCACCAGATCGCGATGAAAGAGTCCGACCAGCTCGCGATGTCTTTTATCAACCCCTTCGGATCGTTCTGCTACGTTTCAATGCCATTCGGTCTGAAGAACGCTGGGGCAACTTACCAGCACTGTATGCTCAACTGCTTCGGGGACCTCATCGGGCAGACCGTTGAGGCCTACGTCGACGACATCGTAGTTAAATCCAAGCGGGCCGAACACCTTGTCGCCGACCTTGAACAAACCTTTGCGAAACTCCGGGCAAACAGCATCAAACTCAATCCCGAAAAGTGTGTTTTTGGGGTCCCGAGGGGCATGCTGCTCGGCTTTATTGTCTCCGAACGCAGCATCAAGCCAACCCGGAGAAAATCTCAGCCATCACAAAAATGGGCCCAATCCAAAACATAAAGGGGGTTCAGCGAATCATAGGATGCCTTGCCGCCCTCAGCCGATTCATTTTGTGCCTCGGCGAACGAGGACTTCCCCTTTATCGACTCCTTAAGAAATCTGACTACTTTGAGTGGATAGCCGAGGCTCAGGAGGCGCTTGACATGGTTAAACAATTTCTAACTAAACCGCCGGTCCTAGTCCCTCCGTGCAACAGAGAATCCCTCCTGTTGTATATATCGACCACCACACAAGTGGTCAGCTCCGCCTTAGTGGTAGAGCGAGAGGAAGACGGGCACGCCTTCAAGGTACAGCGACCTGTGTACTTCATCAGCGAGGTGCTATCCAACTCCAAAACCTGTTACCCCCAAATCCAGAAACTCCTCTACACCATCCTCATCACCAAGAGAAAGCTACGCCATTACTTCGAGTCACACCCTGTGACAGTCATGACGTCTTTCCCCCTCGGTGAGATCATCCATAGCCAGGATGCTACAGGAAGAACCACAAAGTGGGCGCTCAAGCTAGTGGATCAGGGCATTACTTATGCCCCCTGAACAGCGATCAAATCCCAGGTGCTGGCTGACTTCATCGCAGAGTGGACCGAGGTCCAGATGCCACCAACAATCGTCAATCAAGAGTGTTGGATGATGTACTTCGACGGATCACTGATGAAGAAGGGCGCCGGTGCAGGACTAGTCTTCGTATCTCCCCTCAGGGTCCGCATGAGGTACATGGTTTGGCTCCATTTTCCCTCATCAAATAATATCACAGAGTACGAAGCGCTCATCAATGGCCTACGAATCGCTATCGAGCTGGGCATCCGATGTCTCGACGTCAGAGGCGACTCCCAGCTGGTCATCAACCAGGTCATGAAGGAGTCGAGCTGCCATGACACCAAGATAGAGGCATACTGCCAAGAAGTCCGACGGCTAGAGGACAGATTCAACGGCCTCAAGCTCAATCACATCCCAAGGCGCCTCAACGAAGCAGCCGACATGCTTGCGAAAGCAGCATCTGGTCGAGAGCTAGTCCCGGCAGGCGTCTTCGCCAGCGATCAACACAAACCCTCGGTACGCTACGCGGGGTCGAAACAAGCCGGCGATGGCCCATCTAGTCCGACCCCCGGGGCCGATCCGCCAACTGCTCTGCCCGACCCCGAGGTCATGGAGCTTGAAGAGTACCCAGCGGCATAGTCTGACCCTCCCGACGACTGGAGAACACTTTACCTCGACTACGTCCTCCACGACATACTACCGGCAGACAAGATGGAAGCCCGACGGCTCGCACGATGCGTCAAGTCCTTCGTTCTTGTAGAAGGCGAACTCTACAAACGGAGTCACATCGAGATTCTGCAACTCTATATCCCTGGCGAACAGGGAAAACTCCTGCTAGGCGACATCCACGGTGGAATCTACGGTCATCATGCCGCACCAAGAACCTTGGTTGGGAATGCATTCCGACAAGGCTTCTACTGGCCCACCGTAGTAGCCGATGCCGAGCAAATTGTACGCTCCTGCGAAGGATGTCAGTACTACGCTTGGCAAACTCACCTCTCGTCCTAGGCACTCTAGATGATCCCCATCACGTGGCCCTTCATGGTCTGGGGGCTCGACCTAGTTGGGCCACTCAAAAAGGCGTCCGGGGGCTTCACCCACCTGCTTGTCACCATAGACAAGTTTACAAAATGGATTGAAGCTCGACCAATATCCACGATCAAATCCGAGCAAGCTGTGCTATTCTTCCTCAACATCATCCATCGCTTTGGAGTACCAAACTCCATCATCACAGACAACGGCACGTAGTTCACCGGTAGGAAATTCATTCGATTCTGCGATGAACAGCACATCCGGATCGATTGGGCGGCTATCGTGCACCCCCGGACGAACGGGTAGGTCGAGCGTGCAAACGGCATGCTCCTGCAAGGCCTTAAGTCGAGAATTTTCAACCGGTTGAACAAGTTCGTTACGCGCTGGCTCGCTGATCTTCCGGCCGTACTCTAGAGCCTGAGGACAACTCCTAGCCGAGCCACTGGCTACACACCCTTCTTCATGGTCTACGGTTCCGAGGCCGTTCTCCCAATGGACCTTGACTATGGAGCACCAAGAATCAGAGCATACGACGAATAGGGGGCCGAGGCATCCCACCAAGACGCCATGGACCAGCTAGATGAAGCCTGCAACATCGCCCTCCTCCGTTCAGCTAAGTACCAACAGGCGTTGTGATGGTACCACAGCCGACGGGTATGGGGCCGATCCTTCAATGTCGGGGACCTCGTCCTCCGCCTTGTGCAGAGCAACAAGGACCGCCACAAACTCTCACCGCCTTGGGAGGGGCCCTACGTCATCGCAGAAGTACTTCGCCCGGGTGCCTACAGGTTGAAAACCATCAACGGCGAGGTCTTCAACAACGCCTGGAACATTGAGCAGCTACATCGTTTTTACCCTTAAATAAGCGCATACTCCTCCTGATCAGTTTTTGTCATTACAAAACCTCGATCCTTAGTGACTTCCGACCCCTACAAAACACGAGGGGTCAGACCTCACTCAGGGGCTGACATAAGTAATACAAGTAGTACGCTTGCAAAAACTTCATGTGCTATATTTACAAATGTTCTCTAAGTTTTCCATTCTTCTCGTAAACAAGTCCTAAGGACTAAGATTTCGGGAATAAATTCTGACTATAACTGGTAGGACTGCGGGAGACCCACGCCCCAGCGGCTGCGACCTCTTTGCTCACCAGCGTGATCAGAATTATTTCACCCGTACTCCTAGTTTCCTATGGCTTAAACCATGGGAAGGGTCGGAGGGCACAAAAACCTTTTTTACAAAAAGAGGATGCTAAAGGGTCGTCTGCCATAACAAAAGATGAAAATTTGTTCATTTTTTGCACAAATTCACCACTTACAAAGTGATTTCATCACAAAAAGGACTAACATACTTGTAAATTCAGAGAACTATTTACTCGGGGGCTTCCCCACAAAATTATTCAATTACAGTCTCTGCCTAGCTTTACTACAAGTACTACTACGGCCACCGCGCCACGCTCTCCATCGGCAACGCCCGGGGCATGTGCACGGGGCAGTTCGTCTACTGCAGCCACCGCGCCACGCTCTCCATCGGCGACGTCCTGCCACTCCACGTGGTCCTCGAAGGCACCGCCACCTGCAATGTCGAGCTCCACGCCGACAACTGTGGTGCCCCTCCACCGGGGCATCCGGGGACTACGCCATCATCATTAGCCGCAACCCCGAGAACGGCGCCTGAACAAGAGATGCCTCCCGCCGTGGGGAGGCCGCAATGAACGACGGCAAGGCTGACAATGTCCGGCACCCTCTAGTACTCCTCTTTCGGCGGCAGCAAGCTCTTCCCGGCAAAGGCGGCCTGCACCACCTCATCTACGTTGGATGACCTCCAGCTTGACATCACACTCCGGATTCACGAGCGGATTAGTGAGTTTCCCTCTCTCTCTGGCATTACCCTTCCTCACTCAGGAACCGCCGCAACGCACAGACGTATCCGGCGGAAAGGAAGAAGGAGAGGTAGCGGCTCAGAGGCAGAATAAGAGATGGGATGAGAACTCCCCTCCCTATCCCTATTTAAAGAGGAGGAGCTGCATCTAAGGAAAGGCGAAAGGTTGGGACGAAAAACTCTCTCCCTTCCCCTGCTTAAATGCAAAATCAATGCTGATAGACCCCTGAGGGGACGCTACTGAATCGACGGACGGGCCGCGCCCGACGACGGGCGCCCGTCAAACAGATATCTTTGCTGGGTATGGCCCGCCACTGACCCGCTCCAGACGTGGCAATTAAGGAGCCCACATGGGCAGACGACCCTTCGCCTCCCCATGCAGGACCACGGAACGATCCGACGACATGACCTCTGTGAAGGGGAGCAAACGACGAATGAATGTCCAAAGAAAGATAAGCATCTCTGCCTTCTTACTTTATGCGTTAAAATTCATTACCGAGCTTCTGACCCCGTCAAACGGCGGGGACACGAACATCACTCGGGAGCTACCGAGGATGTCTACCAGTCTAGACATCCTCCTCACCCGACCCCTCCATACACTTCAAACTAGGGGCGTGAAATACGGGCATGAAACTTTGAATAAAACTGGACGAACTAGCAGACCCTACGCCTCGATAACTTCGGTGTTTCTGTTCACCAGAAAAATCATACTCAACGCCCCCCGCGTCTCCAGCTTCGACATCTGCCTTCTCAAGAAGGGTTTGGAGGGGCCCGCCTATAGAATCTCCCACAAAGGAGAAGCTGTCAGGTTGCCCAAGTCGATCGGACGGCTCGGACCGCCACCGAGATACGAAAAACAAAGAATAGTGATTCTTATGCAGTTTACTCCAAACCTCGTCACAAACATCAGGGCCTGAACCCATCTGGTAGGAATTTTTCCTCCACTCATGCTACCAAGGTAACGTTACTGACCCCGCCTTTATTTCGATTAAATTATGCATTCAAACATTACATATGCGAAACGTTGCATCCCAACGCTTCGTGTCGCGTCACGAAACGGCCGTCGCCTCATTCGATGTAGGTGATAGCAGGCCAAGGTTCGAAGGCCGGCCCACGAAGGGCTCGAGGTCGCCTCATACCGAACAGAGCCAGGGAGAAATAACTGAGATGAGCCCCAGCAGCCTTGCCCGACCCCACTCAGAAACGAACAGGGACGTCTCAACCTTTTCTCGTTCGATTCTAACCCTGAGCCAAACCCACAGAATCTCCATTGAGGAGAGGCCATCGGGCCGCCTAAGCCTATCGAACGGCTCGGGCATCTGCCGGGAGGCGGGTTAAGAAGTGGTGGAGTGCCACCAGAGGGCTCTGCCGACCCCATCAGCAAATGATGGACCTGGATTCCACACGAATGTACCCGTTAGTGAGCTCATTGAGCGCGATACTCGAGCCATCGAGGCAAGTGTCGTTTACTCAGCCCCTCTGATTGCGAAAATCGAGGACGGGGTAACACGCAAATTACGGCCGACCCCTATCAGACCCTGACAAGGCCCGAGGGCTCGAGCCGCTCAATACAGGGACACAGGTTCGAAGGCCCTACCTTACTGAGCCCATAGAGTCCCCATTTGGGGAATTCTGTTGGAAGACAGGGCGGGGAATATTGCAATGCCATCCAAGAACTTCGCCGACCCTGTCACAAAAACCACGGAATGGGATTCCATCCAAACGTTCTGGTCTCCAGTAACACCCGACCCCAGCAAATGCAAGGGGTCGGACCTTACTCGGGGGCTGGTTAAGGTACGGCTACCTCCCTTCCTTTTTTCGAAACAATCTCCTCGCATCAAGACCAGCGGCAAGATTCGGGGGAACATATTGGTAAGATCACAAAAAATCAAACAAAACAAAATTACGAAGCAAAATCACAAAACTGCGTCCAGACTCGAAAATACCGACACTTGTTCACATATTACATATAAGTTGTGCTCAAAATTATTCGACTAACTACTCCCGCGAAGGGAGAACCATTTCTTTCAGATTATCCGCCAGGTTTTTCGCAAGGGGAGCCACCATCTTCTCAATTGCCTCCAGCTCATCATCCTCATAGGTAGGCGGGAAACCTTCGCTCATCACCTTTAGGTTGATCTCCTTCTCATAATGAGCATGGGCGACGGTGAAGGCCTGGGTGATCCCGGCGTGAAAAGCACTCTCCTCAAGCTGGCCCACCCGAGCCGTGATACTTGCGGCACGAACCGCGAGCGGGCTGGTCTCCACCAGCTCCACCACCTTCAGGGCATCAAGGACCACCCCAACCGCAGCTTGTAGAAGATCGTGCTCGTCGCTCTCAGTCTGAAGGGTCCTTCGTACATGGGCAAGCTCCTTTTCTAGCTTGATAGAGATGTTTTTGGCGCTCAACCTTCGGCTCACCGCGTCACCAAGATCCGCCCGGAGTGAGCGAACCACCTCGACGTCCTCGTCCACCTTATGCTGAAGGGCCATGGCCCTACTCTCGGCCTTCCATCTGAGGTCCTGCTCCATCTCCAGCTCCTTCAGGACCTCGCCGGCCTTCTCATTAGCTGCGGCATTCCTCTACAGCAGCTCGTCTCACTCCTTTCGGAGCCTGGCGATCTCCTCCTCATCCAGCTTTGACCTCGCCGACAAATCCCCAAACATCCCGTGGGCCTCCTTCGTGTCCTGACGCGCCTAGGCCTCCCGCTCCTGGGCGGCAACAAGCTGTGTGGCCATATCTGCTTGCAGCCAGGCCTCCTCGGAAAGGCGATCCCACTCCGCCTTCTTCTCGCGGAGGAATCGGGATTTATTCCAACTATGGGCAACAAGAATCTGAAGAGGAAGAAGACTGGTATCAGAAATATGAAAACACAAAAACATGCGAAGAAAGAAGAAAACCAAGCAAGTACCTGGGTAGTAGGAACAACGACTTCATGCAGGGCTCCTCTGTCCTGGTCCAGGGCATCCAGCATGGTCAAGATCCCGACGTCAAGACCCTCCCGCTCCATGCTCTCGGCATGATCATCGAGCGAGAAAAGAGCCGACGTCGGATCCTGGGCGGCCATCCATTGGAGCGGCGGCTCCCCTCGCACGGGGAGCGGTTTCCTCCTGACAAAGGGGCCGGGGGTGGCTCCCTCCTGACCCTATGCGGCACCACCACCACGCTCGAGGACCCTCCAACCGGACCCTCCTCCATCTAGGTCGCTTCAAGCGTCATGGGCGGATCCACCTAGGCCCCTGGTGGCACGGACTGCACTACGCCCTCAAGCACCACCGTGGAGGCATCTGGCTAACCCTGGCTCAGCGCGGTCGCAACCACCTCCGTCAGCGATACCCGACCCTCGGCCGGCTGTACCACGCCCACCACGAAAGATGCCGTCTGCTCGGCAACCACCGAGGGCACGGGCACCACCACAGGCGCCGTCGGATCGGCCAACGTAGCCCCAACATCGGCACCGCTCCTGCCTGAAACAGGGGCGACACCGGGCAACGCCATCTGTCCTGCCTGAATGGTGAGGCTCTTTTTGGGCGCCAGCCCCAGGGGGTGACCTGTCCGCAAGAACCTACACAAAGGTAATATCCATTAGGTCAAAATAGAAATGGAAAAAGGATGAAAACAGGGGAATCAGCAGCTTACGCTGACACCCTCGGCCGGTGGAAGCGTTTTGGGGATGGATCCCCAGATCCTTGGCCCGACTCGTATGGGCGGGACCGTTTCAAGCCTGCCCCCTGCTCCGAGGCAGGGGGGCTCATCTCCCTCACCTCGTGGGGCGCGGCACCAGAGCTGCTCCCCTCCATCATCTCATGGGGCGCGGCACCAGGGCCGCCCCTCTCGACCATCACCTCGGGGTCAGCGGCAGTAGACCCGCTTTCCCCCATCCACCGATTCTCGGCCGGCACGCCGTGTGAAGCGGTGGACTCTCCGGCCTCCACCGACCTCACCGACTCACTTCCCTCCGCGTGGAACGGGAAGGGTCCCTGCATGGACGGGTGGGCACTTATCAGCGTGTCCTCATCCTCCAGGATGCCCCAATCCACGTCGATGACTACCTCATCATCATCATCATCATCGTTGTCGTCATCATCACTGCTCACGTCCTCTCCCTGATCCTGTGCTTCCTGCTTCAGTTGTCTCTCCTTCTTCATCTACTCCCTTGCCTTCTTGTCCCGCTCAGCCGCGAGGCGATTCGTCGCCGCCACGACCCTGTCCTTTGGTAGCAGAACCGGACTGTCTTTGAAGACTAGCCCCCCTCCGCTGGTCCCAACATCGCAAAAGCATGTATCAAAAAAATGGAGATTCAGGAAAAAGAAAGAGCACGGGAGAAGAAGGCTTACGAATTCGAAGAACCTAGGTTCCGGCCGCATTGGGGGATGTCCGGGCATCGGATACACAATGTCGAGGATGCCACCTTTGGAATCCTTCGTCGGCTCCGTTGCCTCCTTAATGCGCTGCGCCACTTCCAAGAAAGGGAGCGCCTCGTCGACAAGCACCGTCCCCTCGAACGATATCCCGGGCATCATCTGGTGCAGGGGAAGCGTGCGCACCATCAGCGGTGCCACCCTCCTCGCATGATAGGCACCGATAATTCCCGTCCCCTTTACGCCCCGTTCCTTCAGAGCTTGGAGGGTAGAAAGAAGGTCGGAAAGGTGTTTCTTGTCTTTGAGCTGGACGCCCCAAGCCCTCGACTCCGGAGCCTCTTTGATAAGGCGCTCGGTGTACCTCGGCAGGGTGGCACTCCCATCATCCCTGACATAAAACCACTGCGAGTGCCATCCCTTGTTAGACGTCGCCAGACGCATGAACGAGTAACCCCTCGACCGGGTATGACGCAGATGAACACTAGCGCATCCCATCAGCACGCTCATATCCTTCCCCCCAATCTTCCTCTTCGACAAACTAACGGTAAAGAAATACAGCCACATATCAAAATGGGGATAAATCCCCAGGAAACCCTCACACAGGGCAACAAACGCCGCCATATGTTGAACTCCGTTGGGAGTAAGATGCTGCAGCTCCACCTCATAGTAATCCAGCAGCCCCCGAAGGAATCTATGCGCGGGTACTGCAAATCCCCGCTCATGAAAGATTGTGAAAGATACGACATACCCTTCGGGTAGCGCCGGCTCACCCTCGTCACCAGGTATCAGCCACTTCTGGACGGTGAACAATGGACAGAGAAGGCCACGGCGGACGAGGCCCTCCAAACGCCGAGAGGTGATGCTAGATCTGCCCCACAACTCCATTAAAGCGATTGGGGAGAAGGTGGGCGCAAGCTCGACGGCGGCTATGGGATAGGCGCAAGCTTGATGGTGGCTGCAACACGGACGCAAGCCGATCGACGGTGGCGGTGCGAGCGCAGGAGGCTGGGGCGATTGGCGGCGGATGTCTCAGACGCAAAGGCAAGGGGGCGAAATACGGAACCTTGGGGGCGAACCCCGTGGTTTTATAGGGGCGACGGGCACGAGAAGGGCAACCGTCCGCCTCGATCTCCGGGCCTACCACGCGCACCACCGTGTCATGTCACGGGACACGCACCCGCAGTCCCTATCCTTTCCCACCGAAAATCATGGTGGACGGTTTGCCTTCCCCAGGCGAATCTAGACTCTCTTCCCACCTGGGGAAGGCAGGTCACAAAGATTTTTTCTATTTGGCCCACCTAGGGCCCAGAAGCTCGGCGGCCAGCCCAACTGAGGACGGGTTCACGAACGATCCGAAATCAAGGGCGCAAGCATTACTGGGGTCTCGATCCACGGTCAAGCCCCAGTTAGGTCAGCCCTGAATGAGATCCCCATGAACGGGATACCACGACCCCCTCGAAAAAATATCCAGTTGACCAAAAACTAAGTCCTTCAGCCTTACCTGCGAAGGGTCCGATACAACCCCCCAGGCGGTTCTATCCGAATCACCTGGAGACTCGGGGGCTACACCCATCAGGTGCGCTCGCGCGCACCCTCTGGCAAAATGACTCCGACGAAATCAAAAACACCCTCTAGGCGGTTCTATCTGAATCACCTGGAGGCTCGGAGGCTACTATCGGGGACCTAATACCAGGGTACCCCAGAAGGTGGAACCAATAACCATTGAATGTTAAAAACTTCTGGACAGACGAGGGCGCCGCTGCGTTCCTTGCCCGAATGACAAAACTTAGGTTTCGTCTCGCCCGACGCCTTTGGGCCAGCCCCGCCTCGCCCGAGGGCAAAGAGCTGGCCTCCGTTCCGCCCAACGCCTTTGGGATAGCTCTGCCTCGCCCGAGGGTTGAAGGCTAGTCTCCGCCTCGCCCGAGGGTTGAGGGATACACTCCGCCTCGCTCGACCACCGAGGGGTGGGCTCGGTCACGCCGAGGGCAAAGGACTGGCCTCCGTTTCGCCCGACACCTTCGGGATAGCTCCGCCTCGCCCGAGGGCTGAAGGCTAGTCTCTGCCTCGCCCAAGGGTTGAGGGATACACTTCGCCTCGCCTGACCCCCGAGGGGTGGGCTCGGTCACGCCCTGGGGATAAGGACTAGGCTTCACCTCGCCCGACGACCGAGGACGAACCTCACCCCATTCGATGTCCAAAGACTGGTTTCATCTTACCTGATAACTTCTCTCCTGTTCCCTCATGATGATGGGTACAGAGCAAGACAAGACGTTTGGGTCAACCACGGCTTCAAGGACCATACCCTGTGCCCTGACAGGAAAGGTACTGCCAGGGAACGACTGGATAGGTGCTTTAAACCCTTCCGAGCGCCACAGAGCCCAAAAGTTATTGCAGGCGCGTACTCCTCGCCATGTAGAGTTGTAGGCGCCGCCTTCAGCTCTAGGACACGGAACCCGACGAAGATACATGACAACCACTACACTCCAGAAAAGGATTTGTGATCTCCACGAATGACGGACATGCTGTCACCACGTTATGGACCCAAGGGAGCGACGCCTGCTTCCCGACCCCTCGGGTCTACCAAATCAAAGGACCTCGCCCACAGCGCTACTCCGAACCTCGACTCCGCGTCCCTTCGACAAAGACTCATATGAGCCAGAAGGCGTGCGGAGCAAGGCTGGGTGAGGTTCATAAGTCAAAACCACTGTACTACAGCCCATACCCTGCGCAGGGCACTATTCTGTAACCATCCTGACATTCTACAGAAGCATCGACAATATTGTAGGCGCTTGTCATCCTTTCGCACCCATCAGAATGCGTAACGAGGCTGGGTAGAAGTGAGCCACAAGGCTAGGTAGAGCACGCATCCTAAGCCCGGACCCTTGTAAAGCCGTCCCCTTCATCTATAAAAGGGGATGCGCTTCCTCCAGCAAGAGGGGGGACCAAAACAACGCAACACACACACATAGTCAAGCTGCTACCAAGCTCTTGGCTTCCTTCCGACCCTTCCATCAGAGACTTGAGACCTGTCCCTCTCTCGATCGTTTGTATCCCCTACTACGAACCATTCACGGTGCTAATAACACGAGCAGCAACAAACTGGACGTAGGGATATTCGGCCCGAACCAGTATAAATCTTGTGTCCTTTAGCGCACTGTCCGAGCCTAACGCGCATTACTATAAATTTACTTGCCGGTGCTTGTACGAAACACCGATAAATTCTTTTTATGAAAATAGGCAATAAAAGGGTAAATGGAACAAAACGACAAACAACATTCATGCATATGCAATACTTGAAAGTAAATCTAGTTGCTTGTCAAGTTTGATCCAAGGTTAAGCTTCTTCACACGCTTTTCGGCGGTTATCTTAACCATGTTAGACAAGCCCTATATGCATTACCAAAAATTAAACATGTTGTATATTACAATGAACGCAAGGGACAACACAAGCTCATCTTTTAGTGAAGTTACTAAAATCAAGTACATTGAGCTCATTCCGCAATCTACAAAATGTAGCCTCATCTAGCGGTTTAGTGAATATATCCGCTAATTGATCTTCGGTCCTTACACCTTCTAGTGATATATTATTTTTAGCAACATGATCTCTTAGAAAGTGATGGCGGATATCTATGTGCTTGGTGCGAGAGTGTTGAACCGGATTATTTGCAAGTTTTACCGCACTTTCATTGTCGCACAAAAGAGGTACTTTTTCTAGAACTACACCATAGTCTAGCAAAGTTTGTTTCATATAAAGTATTTGTGCACAACAAGCACCCGCGGCAATGTATTCCGCTTCGACGGTGGACAAAGCCACACTATTTTGTTTCTTGGAGGACCAAGACACAAGTGATCTACCAAACAAATGGCACCCTCCGGATGTGCTTTTTCTATCAACTTTGCATCCGGCGTAATCCGAATCGGAATAGCCAATTAATTCAAATATAGCTCCTTTGGGATACCAAAGGCCAATGCTTGGTGTGTGCTTAAGATACCTAAGGATTCTTTTTACGGCAATTAAATGTGTTTCCTTAGGATTAGCTTGAAATCTAGCACATATACACACACTAAACATGATGTCGGACCTATATGCGGTTAAGTATAACAAGCTACCAATCATGGAACGGTAGAGAGTTTGATCAACCGTGTTACCTCCCTCATCTAGGTTGAGATGTCCATTGGTTGGCATTGGTGTCTTGATTGGCTTACATTCATCCATCTTGAATCTCTTGAGAAGATCTTTTGTATATTTCTCTTGAGAGATGAAGATCCCTTCTTTCATTTGCTTGATTTGAAAACCAAGAAAGAATGTAAGCTCACCAATCATGGACATCTCGAACTCCTTCGACATCAATTCACCAAATTCTCTGCATGAGTCTTCATTTGATGATCCAAAGATGATATCATCAACATATACTTGACAAATGAAGATATGCCCATCAAGCTTCTTGGTGAATAGTGTGGTGTCGATCTTTCCAATGGTGAAGCCCTTCTCAATGAGGAAGTCCCAAAGGCGCTCATACCAAGCTCTTGGGGCTTGCTTAAGCCCATATAGTGCCTTGGACAACCTATAAACATGATTAGGATATCTAGGGTCTTCAAACCTGGGAGGTTGATCAACATAGACTAGTTCATTAATAAAGCCATTTAAAAATGTACTTTTCACATCCATTTGATATAGTTTCATTTCATGATGCGATGCATATGCAAGAAGGATACGAATGGCTTCAAGCCTTGCAACCAGTGCAAAGGTCTCTCCAAAATCCAAACCTTCAACTTGAGAGAACCCCTTTGCAACTAGTCTTGCCTTGTTCCTCACAACAACACCTTGATCATCTTGCTTGTTTCGAACACCCACTTTGTTCCAATGACTCTTGCACCTTTTGGTCGCTCTTCAAGAGTCCAAACTTCATTACGAGTGAAGTTGTTCAATTCTTCATGCATGACATTGATCCAATCTAGATCTTTAAGAGCTTCTTCTACCTTGGTAGGCTCATAGCAAGAGACAAAAGAGTGATGAGCAATAAATAAAGCAAGTTTTTGAGATCGAGTCATTACACCCTTTGATGGACTCCCTATGATGAGATCTTGTGGATGATCTTGTAGGAGAGGTGTATTTCTTCTATTGACCACTTGAGGAGGAGGTTGTGGAGCATCAACATCTTGAGCTTGTACCACCGTTTGCTCATGGGAGACATAAGTGTCTTCATTTTCTACTCTCCCATCTTTTTCGCCATCTTGTGGTACATTTGATGAAGAGGGTGGATCTATCACTTGTACATCATATTCATCATCTTTAGGCTTGATGTCTCTAACCGGAATGTTCTTCATAGCTTCTCTCAATGGTTCATCACCTACATCATCAAGATTCTCATGTGCTCCTTGGAAGCCGTTAGATTCATCAAATTCCACATCATATGTTTCTTCAACCAAGCCGGTGGCATGATTAAATACTCTATATGCTTTGGACTTTGATGAGTAACCAACAAGAAAACCAATATCACAACATCGTTGGAACTTCCCTAGGTGTTGCCGCTTCTTGTAGATGTAGCATTTGCAACCAAACACCCTAAAGAAGGAGACGTCTGGCTTCTTCCCATTGAGCAACTCATAAGGTGTCTTGCCAAGGAACTTTTGAAGGAATAGGAGGTTTGATGCATAGCATGCGGTGTTGATTGCTTCCGCCCATAGAACTTTGGGGGTGTGGTACTCATCTAACATTGTCCTTGCAAGAGTGATCAAAGTCCGGTTCTTCCTCTCAACTACACCATTTTGTTGAGGAGTATAAGTTGCGGAGACTTCATGCTTGATCCCAACTTCATCACAATAAGCTTCAATGTTTGTGTTGTCAAATTCTTTTCCATTGTCACTTCTTATCTTCTTGAGCTTCACTTCAAATTCATTTTGAGCTCTCTTGGCAAACTTCTTGAAGCAAGATGCAACTTCGGATTTGTCATGAAGGAAGAATACCCATGTATACCTTGAATAGTCATCAACAATCACAAGACAATAGAGATTCCCTCCCAAACTCTTGTATGTTGTTGGTCCAAATAAATTCATGTGTAGGAGTTCTAGCACTCTTGTGGTTGACATGAAAGCTTTTGTTGGATGGGTATTTGCAACTTGCTTGCCGGCTTGACATGCACTACAAAGCTTGTCCTTCTCAAACTTCACATCCTTCAACCCTCTCACCAAATCATTCTTCATTAGCTTCTTGAGTGAACTCATACCAACATGAGCAAGTCTTCTATGCCATAGCCACCCAAGTGTTGTTTTGGTGAATAGACAAGTCTTCAAGTTTGCATCTTCGGAGGTGAAGTCCACTAGATATAAGTTGTTGTATCTAAATCCATTGAATATCACTTGATTGTCATCTACCTTGGATACAACAATCTCCTTCTCGGTGAACAAGCATTGGAAGTCAAGATCACACAATTGCCCAACGGATAGCAAGTTGAAGCTCAATGAAGCAACATATAGCACATTGGAGATGGAATGATCATTTGATATTGCCACTTTGCCCAATCCTTTAACCTTGCCCTTTGAGTTATCTCCAAATGTTATTTCTCTTGTCCATCTACCTCTTCATCTAGTGAGGTGAACATATGAGGATCACCGGTCATATGTTGAGTGCAACCACTATCAATGACCCAATGACTTCCACTGGTCTTATAGTTCATCTACACACAAGAGATTCAAGCTTTAGGAACCCAAACTTATTGAGGGCCCTTCACCTTCTCAACAAGTGACTTAGCAACCCAAATCTTCTTAGGCCTATTCTTGTTAGGGGGTCCTAAGAACATGGCTTTCATCTTTCCACTAGAATCCTTTCTAAGCATGTAGTGAGCATTGAAGGCAAAGGGTCTAGCATGCTTAGGCAAGGGTTGTGGCGGTGGAGTTTAGCACTCATGAGCAAAATGGCCTTCTTGTCCACACTCAAAACATCTCTTTGGCTTTGGCTTTGGCTTTGATTGTTGTTGTTGAACTTGAGCCTTCTTCTTCTCTACACTTGCCACATATCCAATGCCACTTCTATCCATCTCCATGACGGTGTTCATGAGTAGCTCACTTTGGAGATGCTTGCCTCTTGCAAACTTGCTCAATCCCATCTTGAGATGCTCTTTCTCCATCTTGAGCTTCTTGTTCTCTTCCTTGAGATCATCATTGTTCTTCTCTTCCTTGAGCTTCTTATTCTCTTCTTTGAGCTTCTCATTCTCAAGGATCAACTCTTCATCATGATCAAGATTTTCTAGCACAATGGTGTTGTGGCTTTTCATCTCTTCAAGATCTTTCATGAGCTTTTCATTTGCATTCTTGAGCTTGACATATTCATCATAGTCATTGCACTCAACCACTTTCTTGCCTTTGCCACTAGATCCTTGCTCAATGCTCTCATCAATTAAATCATCACATGATGTGGCTATATCAATCTTAACAACATGGTTAGTGGCATCATGTGGCTCATTTGGTAAAAATTCTTGAGCAATAACAAGAGTATCATGATTGATCTTAAGAGTAGTGTATTCATCTTTTAGCTTGTTGTGGCTAGTGATGAGCTCATTGTGCACCCACTCAAGTTTATCATGTTTATCTTTAAGCTCTTTCTTAGAAGATTTGAGCTCCTTGAGTTTAGATGATATAGTATCATTTGTTTCTTTAAGCTCAACATTAGCCTTTTCCAATGTATCGCATTTAGCTAAGAGTGAATCATTTTTAGCATCAAGCTTTTCATTCTTAGCTCTACTCTTTCTAATGATCTTAGTGTATTTTCTTAGTATTTTGACAAGATCATCATATGAAGGTGAATCATCATCATTGCTATCGCTATCATCATCACTAGCTTGCTTATCATCACTACTATCGTCATTATTAGTTACCTTGCGTTCACCCTTGGCCATAAGGCATAGGTGTGTAGAGGATGATGGCGATGGTGGCGGTGAAGATGAAAGATCAATAGCAATGGCGGCCACCTTCTCATTATCACTATCATCATGGGATGATCCACTAGATGAATCAATGTCCGTGAGCCAATCACCGACAATGTAGGCCTTTCCACTCTTCTTCTTCTTGTGGAAGTCTCTCTTCTTGCCATCTCTCTTCTTATATGGCTTGTTATTCTTCTTTTCATCTTCTTCATTGCTTGAGTCATCTTTCTTGCCCTTGAACTTATTCTTGAACTTGTCTTTCTTGGGCTTGGTGCATTGGTGTGCTAGATGACCAAGTTCACCATAATTGAAGTAATCCATTTTAGAGATTGGCTTTCTCCTAGAGCTTGTGAAGAACTTCTTCTTCTTACCATTGAACTTGATGCCACTCTTGTTTAGCTTCTTTAGCATTTTGGCGGCCTTCTTCACCATGAGAGCAAGATCTTCATCTTCATCTTCTTCATCACTTGAGCTCTCATACTCAAGTCTTGCTTTGCCCTTATCTTGGATAGCTTTGAATGCTAAATCCTTCTCTTTCTTCTTGGTAGAGGATGACCCATCTTGTGGCGTGATGTGCATGTACATCTCATGAGCATTGATCTTTCCCAAGATTTGTGTCGGTGTAGCGGTGGAAAGATCACCTTAGTGTAGCACGGTCACAATATGCCCATATTTGTCAATGGGGAGGACACTCAAGATCTTTCTCACAACGTCGGATGGTGACATTTGAGTAAGTCCAAGCCCATTGACTTCCTCTACAAGAACATTTAAACGTGAATACATCTCATTAGCACATTCTTTGGGAAGCATCTCAAATGAATTTAGCTTTTTAATTACAAGATGATAGTGTTCCTCATGCTCACTCTTGGTTCCCTCATGGAGCGCACAAACGTCCGACCATAGTGCATGGGTGTCTTTGTGGTTCCTTACGCGGTTGAACACATCTTTGCAAAGGCCTCTAAAGATGGTGTTTCGAGCCTTTGCAATCCACTTTTCATAATTAACCTCATCGCCTTGTAAGTGTGTAGCATCCTGAGGTTTTGGGAAGCCTTGTGAGGTGACTCTAAGTATACCAACGTCTAGAGCTTCTAAGTACGCCTCCATGCGTATTTTCCAATATGGAAAGTCATCTCCCTCAAAGATAGGAGGAGGTCCATCCCCATGAGACATCTTGCTCTAAGCGATTAAGCTTAAAAACGTGAGCACGAGGCTCTGATACCAATTGAAAGGATCAAGATGCCCAAGAGGGGGGGGTGAATTGGGCAAATTCTAAAATTTCTTGCAATAATTAAATCCTACGGTTAGCCCAATTAACCCCTTGTGCCTACAAAAGTGTTTCTAATAATCCAATGCACAAAGGACTTGCAACCTTTGTTTCAAACTTACTCTAGCATGGCAATTCTATGAATGTAAGAACAAGTATTGAATTGCTCAAAGTAAATGCTCAAAATAAATGCTCAAAGTAAATTGAGAGAGAGGAACGCGGCGATGTTTTGCCGAGGTATCGGAGAGTCGCCACTCCCCACTAGTCCTCGTTGGAGCACCCGCGCAAGGGTGTAGCTCCCCCTTGATCCGCGCAAGGATTAAGTGCTCTCTACGGGTTGATTCTTCGACACTCCATCGCGGTGAATCACCCAAAACCGCTCATAACTTGAGTTGGGTCACCCACAAGCTCCGCTGGGTGATCACCAAGCTCCCAATCACCACCAAGCCATCTAGGTGATGGCGATCACCAAGAGTAACAAGCATGAACTCTCACTTGACCACGCGAAGCCTAATGAGAACGGTGGATGCACACTTTGCTACTCTTGATTCACTAATGAGGCTACTCTCTTGGATTCTCAAATCTCAATCACCTCACTAGGACCTTGCTCTTCTTGGCACTCACAAACGTGTTTCTTAGCTATTGGAATGAGCAAAAGTGACTCCACACACGAGTGGAGCTTCTATTTATAAGACAGGCTGAAAAACGAACCGTTATGTGCCTCTGCGGGGTGACCGGACGCTCCAGTCATGTTTACCGGACGCTCCGGTCAGTTCAACCCGCACACCAGTGTTTAAGTGTTGACCAGACACTGGCAGGGTCCGGTCACCACTGACCGGACGTGTCCGGTCTTATTTTTCCCTCACTGGATGCTTATGTACTCGACCGGACGCTGGATCCTCAGGGTCCGGTCAGTATTGACCGGACACGTCCGGTCGCAGATTCCCTTCTTTGGAACCTTACTGGAGTCGACCGGACGCTGGTCTTCAGCGTCCGGTCACTCGACCACTCAGCGTCCGGTCGCACCGAATGCAGTCTCTTGATCAAATGAACTGACCGGACCCTGCGGCCAGCATCCGGTCACACCGGAGCCAGCGTTCGGTCAGTATTTGACCCTCCATTCACTTCCAACTCTCGATCATATGTGAATGAAGTTTGCTCCATAGGATCATAGGGCTGTTGTGGAGCTACCTAGTGCTAGTTTCAACAAGTGTGCACCACACCTAACTCACTAGACTCATCTAGGTCAAGCTACCCATCCATACCCCCCTTAATAGTACGGCCAAAGGAAAAACAAAGTCCTAAACTACTCTAAGTGTCTCTCCAACTCTAATCGACACTTAGAACTAGTCATCCTTAACCTTGTCATCCATCCTTTGAAAACCGAAATGATTTCCATCGTAGGGGCATGACCACCTTGATTGCCCAATTGATCTCCATTACCATGACCTAACTTAATTGCTTCTACAAAACACACGTTAGTCATAGTAATCTTGTATTGTCATTAATCACCGAAATCCAACTAGGGGCCTAGATGTTTCACCCGCAAACACTTCTTCAGTTGTGATACAAGGAACACATTGTGTACTGTAGATAGAATATCTAGAAGCTGTAGACGGTAAGCAACTGGACCACATTTCTCCAACACCTGATATGGACCCACATATCGAGGGGCTAGCTTGCCATGAATGCCGAATCGATGCACCCCTCTCATAGGAGACACCTTGAGGTATACATAATCTCCAGCTGCAAACTCCAAGGGCCTTCTCCGCTTATCCGCATAAGCTTTCTGTCGGCTTTGAGCTGCCTTCAAGTGACTCCAGATAATGCTCACTTGATCCCGAGCCGTTTGGATGAACTCTGGCCCAAAGTATCCACGATCTCCCACTTCAACCCAGATGAGTGGCGTCCTACACTTTCTTTTGTAAAGAGCTTCAAATGGTGCCATGCGGATGCTTTCCTGATAGCTATTATTATAAGAGAATTCAGCTAACTTCAGGCATTCATCCCACTTCTCAGGAAAAGAAATGGTACAAGCTCACAACATGTCTTCGAGCACCTGGTTCACCCTTTCAGTTTGACCATCAGTCTAGGGGTGATAAGTTGAACTGCGGAGGAGACTTGTCCCAAGGCACTCCTGGAGTCGCTCCCAGAAGCGAGAGACAAAAACCGATCCCCTATCAGAGATGATAGTCAGTGGAACTCCATGTAGGGTCACAATCCGATCAAAGTATATCTCCGCATACTTCTCGGCAGTATATGAAGTCTTCACCGGAATAAAATGAGCCAACTTGGTGAGGCGGTCCACAATGACCCAGATAGAGTTATAACCTATGGATGTGTGAGGTAAACCCACAATGAAATCCATGGAAATATCCTCCCATTTCCACACAGGAATGGGCAATGGCTGTAGATATCCTGGGGTACGCATATGATCTGCTTTAACCCTGCCATAAGTGTCGCATTCCGTGACATGGCGGGTGATGTCCTGCTTCATGTTAGACCACCAGTACAAGTGGTGCAGATCATGATACATCTTGTTACTACCAGGATGAATAGACAACTTTGAATGGTGAGCTTCACTCAAAATTTTTCTTTTCCACTCTTCATTGGATGGAACTACCAGTCTATCCTTGTATCTCATGACCCCCTGCTCATCAATGCTAAAGTGAGGGCCACGACCTTCGGCCATCAATTTCCTGATGTGAGGAATCTCTTCAGGATCTTCCTTTTGCTCCCGAATAATTTGCTTCAGCAATTCTGAGGTCAATGCAATATGAGCTAACACCTCTGTGTGGTTGAGCGACAAAGGTATTTCCTCAACATGATGTAACTTTTGGCTCAAAGCATCTGCTACAACATTGGCCTTTTCTGGGTGATAATGGACTTCCAGATTATAATCCTTTATCAGCTCTAACCATCTCCTTTGCCTCAAGTTCAGTTTGGACAGAGTAAAAATATACTTGAGGCTCTTATGGTCTGTGAAGATGTGCACTTTGTTGCCCAATAGGTAATGCGTCCAAATCTTCAAAGCATGGACCATAGCAGCCAGCTCTAAGTCATGAGTGGGGTAGTTCACCTCGTGCTTCTTCAGTTGGCACGAAGCATAAGCTATCACACGCCCATCTTGCATAAGCACACACCCCAACCCCGTCTTTGAGGCATCACAGTATACATCAAAGGGTCTATCAATATCTGGTTGAGCTAACACAGGAGCAGTGGCCAGAAAAGTCTTCAGAGATTGAAAAGCTTCTTCACAAGCTAGGCTCCACTCAAACTTAGCTTCTTTCTGGAGCAGCTTGGTTATTGGCTGGGCTATCTTAGAGAAATCAGGAATAAAACGCCGATAATACCCAGCTAGACCCAGAAACTGACGAATCTGATGCACAGACCTGGGAGATTTCCAATCTAACACATCATGCACCTTACTGGGATCCACCGAAACGCCTTCAGGTGTCAACACATGCCCCAAAAACTGCACTCGATCTAACCAAAACTCACACTTGATAAATTTAGCATACAGCTTGTGCTCCCTTAGTTGAGTCAGTACTATCCGAAGGTGTCGGGCATGCTCTTCATCATTCTTGGAATAGATCAGGATGTCATCAATGAAAACCACCACAAACTTATCCAGCTCCGGTATGAAAACTGAATTCATCAGGTACATGAAGAAGGCAGGAGCATTGGTGAGACCAAAAGACATCACTAGGTACTCATACAACCCATACCTAGTAGAGAAAGTTGTCTTTGGTATATCATGTGGCCTGATCTTGATCTGATGATAGACTGATCTAAGATCAATCTTCGAGAACACCTTGGCACCAGCTAATTGGTCGAACAAAGTATCTATGCGGGACAAAGGATACTTGTTCTTAACTATTATCGCATTAAGGGGGCGGTAATCCACACACATCCGCAGAGTACCATCCTTCTTTTTCACAAAAATGGCTGGGCAACCCCATGGTGAGGAACTCGGACGGATGAAACCTTTGTCCATCAATTCTTCCAGTTGCTTCTTCATCTCTGCTAGTTCCCTTGGAGCCATGCGGTACAGGTGTCTGGAGATGGGAGCAGTACTAGGCTCAAGCTCAATGGAGAATTCTACCTCACGGTCTGGTGGTAACCCAGGAAGATCTTCAGGGAAAACATTCGAGAACTCACATACTACCGGAATGGAGGTAAGATCAGGAGCAGCTTCAGCATGGGCAGCAACAGGTAAGACTGGTTCTGAGGGTATAATAAGAGACATCCTATCCTTAGAAGAAGGAAGCTGTAACTCCATACTTCACCTCTTCATATCCAATACTACCACATACACCCGCAACTAGTTCATTCCAAGAATAGCATCAATGCCTTGCCCAGACATTATCATGAACTATAGACGGTAAGTGTGGGTGGCTAATACCAAACTTACTGTATCCGTGAGGGTATTGATGAACATTTGTGAACCCACAGTATGGATCTTATAGGCATACGGTATAGCCATAAGTGGTAAGTTGTGCCGCTCTACAAACCCCATGCTCATAAAGGAATGTGATGCACCAGAATCGAACAACACCAAAGCTGGATGGGAGTCGATGGTAAACATACCAGCCATAATTGTCTCCTGTTGCACAACCTGCTGAGCATCCGTGAAGTGCACCTGACCAGACCTACTGGGCACTTTCTTCTTGATGATGGTCCTCTTGATAAGCCTGGAATTTACGGATGGTTGAGCTGACTGAGTGGGCTAGTTTTGGGGATAGGCCCAGGCATAGTGGCCATCCTTGCCACACTTGAAGCAAGCTCCTAGCCTGTTCCCAAACCCTTGACGAGGTGGGACCTGCTGTCCCTGAGACTGCTGTGGCTGCACCTGCTGCGGAGGTGCACGGTACTGAGTAGAGGAAGCTTGCGAAGTCTGCTGGGTTGCCGGAACGAAGGCCCACCAAATGGTTGATAGGGCCCCCGCTAGACAACCTGAATCTTCTGTGTGTGAGGGTGGCTAGAAGACCCTGCGTCCACCCGCTTCCTCATCCAATCAGCTTGAGACGCTCGCTGAAAACCCTCCATGGCAATGACGGCGTTCATCAGCGCCCCGAAGGTCTGATAGTTCCTCGTATACAGTTTCTCCTGAAGGAGGGGAGTGAGACCACGAAAGAAGTGTTCCCTCTTCTTGTCATCAGTATCCACCTGACTACCATCATATTGAGCCAAGTGATTAAACTTGCTCACATAATCCATCATTGTCCTGTTCCCCTGGCGCAGCTCTAGGAACTCGGTCACCTTCTGGTTGATGACACCAGCAGGGATAAAGAACTCTCGGAAAGTAGTGGAGAACTCCTGCCATGTTGCCGGATGATCCGGCTGCTCTGTGGCCTAGAAGGTTTCCCACCAGGCACCTGCGGACCCCAAAAGCTGCTGGGCCGCAAAGTAAACCTTCTGCTCGTCGGTCACTCTGAGTAGCCAAAATTTCTGCTCTAGAGTGCGAAGCTAGTGCTCCACCTCCAGAGGCTTATCAGATGGCGTGAACGTGGGTGGGTGAGTCTTGAGGAAGTCCTAGTATGAGGACTGTCCCCCAGGATGGCAGGCACCACACTCATTTCCACCATTGCCCCCGTGGCCTCCGCGGGCGAGGCCCGCGACAGCCTGCGCCATAATGTCCATGGCACGAGCTGTTTCCTGGTGAGCAGCAGCCGACTCCCAACGAGCAGCCAACAGCTCCGCCATTATCTCTGCGGGAGTCATCGACGGAGGCGGTGGCAGCGACGGAAAAGGATGAGGAGCCAGAGGTGGAACCTCCGACCTCCCCCGCTACCATGCTCAATGGCCAGGCCACTGTCACCCTGGCCCTCGTGGGCCACCCTGAACTGGTGCTCCCGTGCCCAGACCTTAGGTTCATCTATAAGAGATATGAACCATCCATTAGAACACCCTTCCCGAATCAAAAGCAAGGAATCAGAGGGATGACAGCACATTTATTAAAGCACTTCGTTAGTTAGTCCTATCAATTTACAAATTCAATTATACGTGAAGGGGGATTTTAGTTGAAGTAAGATGCTATTATCATGATGCATGCTTCGACCTATACGTTCACTCAAGCCAGAATATAGCGGCATTCATAACATTTTCGGCACATCGCACACTCACTTTCCGTATACTAAGCGATTTCTTACGCAACGTAAGTCGGTGTACCTATAGAAAACTGATTAGATAAAACCAGTGCCGCTATCCTAGATATACCATATTGCCAGGGCTTACATTTATTTGCCTAACATAATGGCATCCTACTTTTTGCAAAACTTTTGTTGGTCAAATTTTTAAGTTTTGAAAAGGAGTGATGAAACTCGTAACCATTATTGGCTCTAGTACCAACTGTGGCAGAACCGCCCGAAATAGCACACTTACGGAGGCGCTCGTCTTCCACCAGACACTAAGAACCCCGAAAGCTGGCTATAGCGGGCGGTATCCGTCGGGCACACCCCAAAGGAGAACCTGAAAGATCCACATTTTTCCCAAGGATCCAATAATGAGAATGAGTTACAACACAAGTCCATTTCATACATTAGAGTTTCTTAAAAAGTATATTATTACAATACCAAATACCAGAGTGTGGAATGATAAACAGCGGAATTTAAAAATAACATCTAGCGGTAGGGGGCGAGGATTCCGTCTGAGCCCACCAGAAGGATCTTCCACACAAAGATACTCTTCAAGCATCACCTGCAACAGGGGTAAATAAACCCTGAGTACACAATGTACTCGCAAGACTTATCCGACTAGTGGGAATAATTTTCCGACTCCAAGGAATATGATAAGTTTTATGGCTTGCTGGGTTCTTTTGGCAGAAAGCTATACTAATAGTGAGTCCTTAGTTATGGATTAATATCAGCCGTATTAAGTTATCATCTAGCTAGTCTATATAAGCACCTGTTCTACTTTCAAGCAAGAGTTGAGCAATCAGTTCTATTTCTTCTCCTTCCAACTTTCAGTTCTTACTACGGTGCTAAAAACAAGACAAGTCGTACCGGATCGCCCGGTGATTCGTGAATCAATATGCCCAGCTGGGTGCCCCGAAAACACATGCCCCGCTTATACCCCAGGCACAAGCAGGACTAACCCATCACTCTCCTGTCTTGGGTGTCTAGGTCCCCGTCCAAACTTAGACTCCAAGCCCCCACTCCTGAGTCTCGGACTCAGTGTGGTGCAAGGACCTCTACCATCCCCGCCTCCAATCAGTCGGTCCAGAAAGAGCCGGATCCATGACAAGAGAGCAACAAGTCTTTCCTGCACCCATACCCAAGTATGCGCTCGAGATAATAAATATGTGACTTGCCCATGATGCCTTATGCAACGACCGGTCCTTAATTGACACAGACAGGGAAAAAGCGTAACCGAGCTATGCCCTGTTGGTCGTAGGACACAATCCTTTACACCCACCAGTACCCAATCCATATCCCTGCCCGGTCACCATTTACCTTTCCATCATTTTATCATGAGTGATCATATTTTATCACCTATGTGCAAGTAATGGCAGGTTACTCACGCTACCGATATCCTAAGCATAGCAGCTACTCGACCTGTACTAGTAGGACTCATGGGTAGATATATTTATGCATGTAGTTTTCATAAAATGCCTGTAACGTAAATGCACATCACATATATATATATATCCAGTGATCATAAAAATATGGGTTATGCTCCGGGGCTTGCCTTGGGTAGGCGCCGGGTCAGCACCAATAGGCTCCTAGGCTTCCTCCTCGAAGATCTCCTCCTCGTACTCCTCGATCACCTCGTCGTACTCTGTCTCGCCGACGGGCACGAAGTCTACTAGTTCGTGATCTACATGAAATGATGATGCAGTGCTTAGGAATATAACATCAGCAGCTCTTACAATAACTGTACATCAATTTAGCTACTAAGCTAGTGCTATCGACCACAGTGCTACGTTATCTATTGCTATCGAAACAAGCGTAAGGTATGACATTCATCGTTATTATCGTGACTACTGGTATTTTCACTTCTAATGCTGAT
Organism: Miscanthus lutarioriparius; assembly: GCA_904845875.1. Lineage (NCBI taxonomy): Eukaryota > Viridiplantae > Streptophyta > Magnoliopsida > Poales > Poaceae > Miscanthus > Miscanthus lutarioriparius. The sequence continues at coordinate 37,848 of CAJGYO010000786.1, read as the reverse complement.
TTACGCTATATACAATAAACAAGGGCAATATCTACTCTATTTAATAACCCATTCTAAGACTACAAAATCTATAGCAAGTACCTAATAATCTAACAAGTCTACTGTAAAATTTTTATGCCTATCGCTATCACCAATTACCCACAAATATTCCCACAATCATTCACCTACCTAATATTCATTCTCTCGTTTGGAATTTATCACCCAATACTCGCCATAGCTAAGTGTAATCCAACTGAACTATCCAGTAGAGGATATTTTTGCGAACCTAACAAAATTAGTCTCACTATTTTTGGACAACTACTCAATTTACTATGATTTATCGAAGTTCAATTCATAACTAAAATAAATAAACATTTCTTATTTACTGGAATTAAGGAAATCGAATCCTACCCTTCGGCCCAACTCATGGCTGGCTCAAATTTAATCAGTCTTCCCCACCCACGCACACCAGAGGCCTCGGTCACGCTTTGACGCGAGGGCGCCCCCATTAACCAACGGCCCGCGACTGTGGAAGACCCGAGCGCGACGGCAAATACATGAAAACGCCTCGATCTACTTGGCATTTTTCAGCGAACACTAACGCACTATTTCACCAGTCTAAGCTTTTACAGATACGCCCTCCCCCCTCCTTCTTCTTTACCACGGCGACGTCCCCCGGCACCCGTGCGCGCACAGGCGCGACGGTGCGGGCACCGGACGGCCACGCTGGCGCCACCCGAGCCTCCTAGGCCTAACTAAGGGGCCAATGATTACCTCCATGGCAACGCATGGTGGCTGGAAGTGATACGGCGAGCAGGGGCGTCGTCTCAGGTTCCCTCCCCGGCGGTGAGCCCTGACCTGCAATGGCGGATGCGTTCCCGTGAGCCATAGCGAAAATGGAGTAAACCCAATAGCCAGCGAGCTCGAGGCACTACCCACGGAGACCCTGGAGGTGACAGTCTGGCCTGAGAAGGCTCGAGGTGGGTTGGCCGCGTGCGCACCGATGCTGCGACAGAGCCCAGTGATGGCATGGCCGCGTCGGTGATGGCTAGCCTATGGTGAAGGTACGGCTGAGGTGCGCAGGGTGCTCAGGAGGGTACGGCTAAGCTGAGGGTGCCATGAATTGCTACTAGGTGCTCGGAGCGGTTGCCTTGCTGGCGGTGGGCGTCCGTCCAGTCTTATGGACCCGATGGCACGGCATTTTGAAATTGGAGTACAGGACAAAGCTACAGGCGGCGATGTGGGGTCGGTACGACTACAGGCTACCTAGCGGAGTCGAAAACGTGCTCAATTTGAAACAAGGCACTGCTACCACGGCGAATTTGAAGGAGCCGCCCCGGTGGCCATGGAGACAGCAGAGGCAAGGGGTGTCTTGGCGTGGCTTGGCTCGGTCCGGCTGTGGATGTCAACACGACAAACAAACGCACGCCACGATGAGGGACAACGGGACGTGCCTCGGCCGACTGTCCACATGGCCGTGGCTGCAAGCCGATGAGGCTCGACACGGCGTCGTAGCGGGCAGCGCCAGATAGGGAAAACACAGTGCGAGTGACGCAGAGGTGATGGTGGAGTAGGTTGTTGTCCTTCATGCAAGCAGCCAAGGGGAGTCAACGGAGCAGTGCCTCCGACCAAAGCAGGGCAAGACAAGGCGCGACAGAGCTTGGTCGGCGTCCTGGGCACAGCGCGTCAGCCGACGAGGTGACCCGCGCGCCAGCGGGGGCAGCAAGCAGCCAAGGCAGTAGCGCAGGGCCTGTTCACGTCGCATTCATGGCGGCATGACGACGTGGCCTGCGCCTTGGCACGCAGGGCGAGCCAGCTGTGGCGGCAGGCGAGCAGCAGCGGTGGTCGTGGCCAGCAGCGGAGGCAGACAGCCTTGACTCGCAGCACAAGGGCCGTGCGCGTGCATAGGCGCGGTGGTGGGACGCAGCCGATGTGGCAGTGGGGCGTGGCCTGCGCGGCAGTGGGCGCTGGCAAGCCAGTAGCGGGTGGTGACCGCACCTAGGGCTAAGCCATGTGCCGTGCACGCTTTCTAAAGCAGTTAGAAAACTTGTACGCAATGCTCCAAACGCTAAACTAATTGTTCGATGCGCAAGAGGGTACACCAAGCTATCAACCGTAGTCATGACATTGCGCTACTTCTTAAGCCGATCGATCTACAAATATTGCCAAAGGTGGCTTCGTTGACCTCTTCTAAAATTACGTGAACGACGTCGATTCGAACGATTTCGCGTCGAATTCCAAATCCGACCTATGGGAGGTACTAGCTAGTTCTCCTTGTCCTCGATCGCACATGTTTATCATCGTTCGCAAAACATTTTATAACATTTTTGTTTTGACAAGACTTCGATTAGAATACTAAACAACATTATGTGACACAAAACATAACATTCGCTTTCTTGTTTCATATAAATGTTTCAAGGACCGAACATTGCTTTATAATTCATGTTATACACATATGCACATAACCATGATGCTTATGTGATGTTTTAGCAAGAACAGTACAATGTAACACCAAGGGTGTTATAGGTGCGTTTGGTCCGGCTGACGTGGCAACACACAGTGAAGAGGGTGACTGACCGGACGCTGGGTGAGTCCGGTCAAGGGTGACTAGACGCGTCCGATCGTGAAAATCATCTCTGGATGCTTACTGGAAATGACCGGACGTTGAGGTCCTGTGTTCGGTCACTTCGAGCAGCGCGTCTAGTCATCTCTTGACCGTTGAGATCGAGCGAATAGCGTTTGGAGCCGATGACACGTGGCAAGCATCGGGCGACCGGACGCTGGGGTCCTGCGTCCGATCTATCTGACTAGAGCGTCCGGTCACCCCGTGTTGTGCCCAGTGAAGGGGTACAACGGCTCTATTTCATGGAGGCTTCTATTTAAGCCCCATGGCCGGCTCAAGCTCACTCTCTTGGCCATTTTGCATTGACATAGCAACTTTGTTAGCTTAGCCAAAGCCCTCCCACTCATCTCCATCATAGATTCAACATCTTTATGATATTGAGAGAGAATCCAAGTGCATTGCTTGAGTGTTTGCATCTAGAGGCAATTGTTGTTCGTGTTTCACTACGGGATTCACTTGTTACTCTTGGTGGTTGCTGCCACCTAGATGGCTTGGAGCAGCAAGGATCGTCGAGCGGAGGTTAGTGATTGTGTCCGGCTCCGATCGTGGTGATTGTGAGGGGTTCTTGACCTTTCCCTGGCGGAGAGCCAAAAGGTACTCTAGTGGATTGTTCATGGCTTGTGTGATCCTCATCTTGTGTTGGTTGTGCGGCACCCTATTGAGGATTTGGCATGTGATGCCAATTAGCGCGTGAACCTCCAAGTGAGTGAATCGCTACAACGAGGACTAGCTTACCGGTAAGCAAGTAAACCTCGGTAAAAAAACATTGTGTCAAGGTGATTGGTCTTTATTGGTATTCCTTCTTGTGATTGATTGGTTCACTCCTTGACTCGATGGTATAACCATCTTGCTCACTCTCTTTACATTACCGCAAACTAGTTATCAAGCTCTTTAGTGTAGCTAGTTGTGAGAGCTTGTTAGTTTAGTTAGTGTGGCTCTTTAGTTAACCTTTGAGAGCACACTAACTTAGTATAGTGACATAGCCATTGTGTGGTTAGAAACTATAGAAACTAGAATTATAGTAGGTGGCTTGCATTTTTAGTAGGCTAGCGCAACACTTGCTTCGCCTCATAATTGTCTAATCGGTTTGCTAAGTGTTGTTGTAGAAAATTTTAATAGGCTATTCAGCCCCCCTCTAGCCATTAAGACCTTTCAAGTGGCTAATTCTTTGGAAAATGTTTGTGAAAAGCTAACACACATACACATAGTGGTGTACACTTAGTGGTGTTGGCACATTTACAAAGGAGAAGAAGTTAGAGTTGATGAGGATCAACTCGGTGAAGAAACAGAGACGAGAAGATGTCACTATGAGTGACAGGACGTTGGCCTCGGCGGGACCGACGTGTTTGGCCAGTAGCAGTAGAGAGTGCGCAGGCATCGGTCTTCGACCGAACGCTAGGCGAAGAAGTGACCGGACACACAGGGCCTACATCCGGTCACGTGTGACGTATGGTGATGTAGAGCAGGCAGCTAAGGCAGCGAGGACCCGACTTTCAGCTTTGTCCGGTCACCTATGACCGGACACGTCTGGTCGCAAAACAGAGGCTCGGGGAGCTCTCTGAAAATGATCGGACTCAGGCATAGCAGCGTCCGGTCATCCTCACTATACTGCGTCCGGCCATCACTTGACCATTGGCGCGTGGCAGCCGACCGTTGAAATCAAGCGACTGAGGTTGAACGGAGGCGACGCGTGGCGTGCATCCGTTGACCGGACGCTGGACCAGGTGCGTCCGATTGATCTGATCGGCGCATCCGGTCGCCCCGATCAGTGCCCAGTGAAGGGGTACAATGGCTTTATTTTCTTCGGGGCTATAAAACCAAGCATTGGCTAGCCTTGGGCTGGTTGCTGAGCACACTAGAGCCTTGGTGGCTTATGTGATAGTGATTGGGAGCCCTCTAACTCACTTGAGCTTGATAGTGTTCATCCGATCGAGTGAGTGAGCGATTCTAGTGCGATTGCATCGTGAAGTTGCATCGAGTTGCACTAGGTGATCGAGTTGCAAGCCGGCGGTGCTTGTTACTCTTGGAGGTTGCTACCTCCTAGACGGCTTGGTGGTGATCTCCATCAAAGCCCGTAAGAAGCTTGTGCGGTGCTCTGGAGAAGAGCTTTGTGAGGGGCATTGTGCTCGCTCCGTGGGAGAGGCGAAGAGCAACTCTAGTTGAGCGTGTTATTGAGTTACCCTCACTTTCAGGATAGGTTCTTGCAGTGCCCGACGTGCGGGCTTGGCGGGTGATGTCAATTAGCCGCCGAACCACCAAGTGAGCGGTCGACACAACAGGGACATAGTGTGTTGGCAAGCACATGAACCTCGAGAGAAAAATCACCGTGTCAATATTGTTCTTTCTATTGGTTTGCAATCCCCTTACACAAGCTTGTAATTACTTTTATATACATTATGCTTGTGTAGTTGCTCTTGTAATTAGTTAGCTTGTGTAGCTCACTAGTTACCTTCTTGCTTGTGTAGCATAGAAGTTGCTCCCTTGCGTGGCTAATTTTTTTTATGTAACCTTGTTAGTCACATTGCTTAGTTTGTGTAGCTAAGTATTTGCTCTCTCTAATTTGGCATTGGTTGCTTTGTTATTGAGCATTGCTAGTGAGCTTATGAGCTTTGTGCTTTTGCTTATTAGAATTGTGTAGGAGCTCCCCGGTGTGCAAAATACTAGTGGCATAGGTTTGTGTGACCTTACTCCTAGAATAGGATAGGTGAGCTCTAACTAGCCCGACACCTTTGTTGGCTAATTAGGATCTTTATAAGGTGCTTGTGAACTTCGATAGAGGGGTATAGTCTTGGCTAGATCGTTTGTTTTAATTCCACATTTGTTTCGGTTAGCCGACATGATTAAATTTAGAAAGGACTATTCACCCCCCACTAGTCCGCCATCTTGACCTTTCAACATGTTGCGGTCGGAACGGACACGGGCGAACACCCCGATCGGAAGAGACACAAGAGTCCACAGCCCCAAAAAAGAGTACCAAGGTACTCAACCTCCGACCGACTCCCTAGTCGGCCGCTGGCTCGGGGGCTACACCCACCAGGTACGCTCGCGCGCACCCGATTAAAAACAGATTACCAGCGAGTCTCCTCCTTAGGGGTTGGGTGCCAATATCCCTCCGGCGCGTCCCCGTGGCCTTCGTCAGTCCTCCCCATAGAGGCTGGGCGTCCGTATCCACTTTGCGTGCCTCCACGGTCTTTGCCAATCCTCCACATGGAGGTTGGGTTCCTAAATCCTATTCAATTACCCTACGCGGTACAACAAACCAAGGGGGAAACACCGAAGTTTCAATAATAATCCCTTCACGACTTCACAGAAGTTCCAAAGGGGCTCGGGGGCTCCTGTCGGGTTCATAAACCCGAGGTCCCCAATGAACCCGCTTTCCTACAAATCTCGGCCCAGCAGGCAGCACACGCCTGGGTCGGCCTAGATACACAATAATAGGCTAAGACCACGATTCGATCCCTGACCGTCACCTCCGACCAGGGCCTCCCCGAACAGGCCACGACCCATCACAGGAAAGAGGGATACGGAGCTAAAAACGCTCCTACGGCCCGTATAGGTCCAGGAGTTCGAAGGTTGGCCCACCAATGGATTCGACAACCACTTCGGGCACCTTTAGAGTGAGGGGTAGAAAGGGCCGACCTCTGGGTCGGGGGCTCCGCCTCGCCCGACCTCTGGATCGCGGGCTCCGCCTCGCCCGACCTCTAGGTCACGGGCTCCGTCTCGCCCGACCCCCTTTCTCTGATCGAGGATACGTCGGACCTCTTGCTCGCTGCTCTTTCCCGACCGACACGGCTGGGGCCAACTGGGAACAACTGACCGGGGACGCCCGCTCGGTGTGGGCCCAGGGCGCAGGCGGAGCAGATAAGATAAGGCGCTCAAGTCAACCACAATACCGAGGATCGTACCTCGCCATATCCCGCGCACCTGTAGGACGGTGCCACCAGGCTATGATAGATGGACACTCTACAACCTTTCAGACGTGTCAGAGCATAAACAGTGTTATTGGCGTCGTCGTTTGTCGTACCATGCGAACACGGTAGAGCCTGCCAGACGTGTCTGGGCATAAACAATATTATGGGCGCTGACAGCCATCTCAGTACCCAACAGTGTGGGCAACAAGACTAGATAGCACACGTACGCACACACTCTCTCTAATTGTAAGGTCATCCCCTTCACCTATAAAAAGGGATGCGTTCTCTCCCAACAGGAGGAGGCTAGACGACTCGAGGACTCGACGATCTGAGGACTCGAACAGCTCAACAGCTCTAGAACTCGACAGCTACACAGAGCATACGCTCCAATACTTAGCGCACGTTAGAGCACCCGTCACTCTCTTCCATTCGGTTCAAAGTCCGACCGGGCCTCTAACACCCCCTTCTCATTTCTTATTCATTTGTAACCCCACACCAAACTTAGAGCATTTGGGCTCAGGAATAAAGTCACCGACCGACTGAAACGGGACGTAGGGCACGTTGCCTAAACCCGTATAAATCTTGTGTCATTGAGTGTTAGGTCATATCCGATCACAACGCACAATAAAACTACAAATATTTACTTATCGACCATATTTCGCACCTGTTGGTAGCGATTAGGAAGGGTATAAAAGTCCTTCCGAGCTGCTCACTTGTTTTGAGAAGAATTGATTATTCCCAAAACAATGTTATACTATAATAATAAAATAATAAAAACACGGTTATATTCCACGTCCCGGCCCCACGGGCGCGCAGCGGCGGCTCGCCGAGCCAAGAGTCACTTGGCGGGGCCCACCTCGTCCCCCGCGGCAGATCGGGCCCACACCAATGATGAGCCCGAAACGGCAACGCCGAGAGTCCCGGCAGCCGGGAGAGAGGAGAACACTCGCGGCACGAGCGCACACCGCGCACACACGCCTCGCGCGGCTGGCAGCGTACGACACCGACGACGGAGAGGGGGAGGAGGCGAAGCCGAGCCCAACCCCGCAACCGCGACCCACTTCCCCGTCGCGATTTGCATTGCCCTCCCCTCGGGCCCTGATCCCGCCGCCCCCTACCCCAAGCCCCTCGCCGCCGCCGGAGAGATCGTGCTCCCCATTCCCACCCCTCACTCCCTCCCTCGAGGTAACGCCCGCCCAACCCGATTCTCCCTCCAGCAACCCCGCGCCTCGGCGGCCCCATCGTTTGGCTTCGCTTTGGGACTGGTGGTTAGTTGGTTGATTGATCTAGTGCTCGATCCTCGCAGGAGCCGGCCGTGGGATGGGGCGGTGATCCGTGAGTGGCGTGGGGCGGCGGGTGCGGGAGCCGGTGGCGAGGGCATATCATGGTGCAGTGCCTGGACGGGGTGAGGCAGCTGCTCGCGGTCCTGCTCAAGTGCTGCGACGTCGAGCTCAAGCAGCCGCGGGGGCTCGAGGACCCCCAGGTCCTCGCCAGGGAGACCGTCTGTAAGCCCCAATCCGCTTCCTCCCCTGCTGCTCTGTCGCTGCTTCATTTCGCACGCACGAGGGAATGAATTGAATTGACGCCCGCGCCTGGTTCGGTCTGGCTGGGTGGGCTTGCCTGTGCTTGTTGTTCCTGCAGTCAGCGTTAGCGAGGTCGAGGCGCTGTACGAGCTGTTCAAGAATATCAGCAGCGCCGTCATCGATGACGGGCTGATTAACAAGGTCAGCGATGGGTGTTTGGTTCACTCTTCACTGCTTGGTTCTTATGTAATCTCTTACTAATCTGTGTGTGGTATGTGCAAGTATGGATGGTCCTGTTAGTATGCGTGTGTGTGATGGCCAATGCTGAGATGGCTGTTCTTGCTTGTCACCTCTGCGCAGGAGGAGTTTCAGTTGGCGCTATTTAAGACCAGCAAGAAGGAGAGCCTGTTCGCGGATCGTGTGAGTCTTCATTTGTTGCATATTGTTGATATGCTTTACAATTTTGTTTCTGGGAATTTTGCAAATCGATGAGAATCAGGATTGCTCGATAGTTAATGCTGCGCAGGTGATGAAAGCTATCAAAAAACTTGTGGGTGAGAGTTCAACAGAGAGTTGACTCCTGTAGTCTTTCTGATTGCATTGGATTTTTTGAGGGGCTATTCAGGGTCCTATTGATATATGCTTTAGTTACCCATTTTCTGTAAGAATCTATTGTTATTTATGCTTTCCCACCAATTGTCTTGCTAAATGAGTGAGTTAGTCATGTAAAGATGATATAAACCCTTTATCTATGGTTTAGGAATTAGGATCCCCTTTTGTGGGCCGCGTCAATCCTGTGCCCCACCTTTGTGTTGTTTAGCACCTTTTGTTAGCCAATTTGACAAGATCCTAGTTTCGGTTATTGTTTTGCATGATCTTTGTTATTTATTTATTCATTGTGAATTTTTGTTTCAAATCAAGACATTGTTATTTGTTAAATCTTTGCAGTAATATAAGTTTTGACATGACCCCTTTCCTCACATAGCACATAGCACCTACTTATGTTGCAACATGAAATGCTTGCTAATCTCCTTATTAATTCCTCACATTAGTGTGTGATGCAAATGCACTGAGCTGTAATGTTGTATATATCTGAATGGAAGTTGAGCGTGCGTACTGCTTATGTGAATAAATTTTGTATGACTTGTCTAGATTGGTTTCTACAGAAATGCCTTATATCTTATGCCATGCAATGCCTGCGTTGCGTTGCATTAGACAATGCATTATGCATGTACTTCTGTATGATTTCTTTATTTCAGAATGCTCATATGTCACGGATACAGTGTTGTTATATATCTAAATATACTCTGAATTCGTACTTAGACAAATGAGCTTTTCGGTGACTAGTCTATAATGCATCAGTAGGAATGCCATACATGTTTTTTTTTTTTGGCTCAACTGCCATGCTTCTGTTTTTTTTGGGGGTGGGGGGAAGGCTGTTGCCTTTCATAATTGTTGTGTGTTGTGAGCAAAATGACTCTGTGCATATCACTTGATACTTGAAAGCTATTCAAATGGGACACTTATGATCCAGTTATGTATCAATTGAAGCTAGTATGTTTAGAACCATGTTTTGTGTGGAAAAATGCACGAAAAATGTGGATCCCTGATCTTGCTTTTGGCTACTGATATAAAAGTAAATCATGTCCTTAATATTTTCTCGTCCCTTGCAGGTATTTGATTTGTTTGACACAAAGCACAATGGAATTTTAGGATTTGAAGAATTTGCTCGTGCTCTCTCAGTATTTCATCCTAATGCTCCCCTTGATGACAAAATTGACTGTGAGCTCCTGTGTTTTGTAAATTGATAATTTGGTTCTCCACTATAAATATTAATCTAAGTTCTATTATACGTGATTGGCCTAATGGTCAGTTGGTCACAGGAGCCTTACTGCCTTAGTAGCACCGCTTTTTTCCGCATCAATCCTGGGCCCACCTGTGTTGTTTAGCACCTTTTTTAAGCCAAAATGACAATATCCCATGGGCCACCTGTGTCGCTTTCAGCGAGATGCACATGGCTGTAGGCATGTGTCCTGGGCGCTCGGTGGCATGTCTAGGGCAGCCAGCCTTCAGGGTGTTTCTTGGCCTATGTGCGAGAAAAATCTTCTTAATACAATGCTGCAGGGGCGGTCTTTCCCCAGCTGGTACCAGCTTGTCACACAAGTTATACCGGTTACAGTAGTGTGCTTGGGGGGTCTCCTTTTGCCGGGCTGCGTTCAAATCCTTACAGCTTCTTATTGCAATGCCCACCCTGTGGTCGAGTTTTTTTTTGTCTTTCCCCCGCAGGTCGAGGGATAATTCACGACAATAACTTGAAGCTTATTTAAAATACCATTCCAAATTTTGGATGTACTTGGATTCACTAATGTGTAGTCTATTCAACATTCTTTTAGTAATATACTGAGTTTATTCCAAATTTTGGATGTACTTGGATTCACTAATGTGTAGTCTATTCAACATTCTTTTAGTAATATACTGAGTTTATGGTAAAGCTGAAGTTTAACAAACTTATTTTATGTAATGCTCCTTCTTTTCCACTTGTATTTTTTAACGCTAAATTCTGAAGGAAAAAAAATCTTGTATCGTTACTGCAGTTTCATTCCGGCTGTATGATCTCAAGCAGCAAGGCTACATTGAGAGACAAGAGGTATGGAACTGTGGATAGTATTTCTGCCAAAGGTTTTTACATGGTAGGAGTTAGCTTTTATGTACACTGACCGACCCAAATATGGTAACATCATTAAAATCTTATATCATGGGGTAGCAGCAGTAGCGTTAGTAATGCCAGTTGATTTAATAGCTTGATATAGGTGAACTCTCAATTGTCTTCGTGGGATATTGTCTTAGGTTTTTTTCCCTTAAGGAATGACCAAATGAAATGCGTGTTCAATTTTCAAGAACTGCTTTCTTTTGATTGAATTGTTTCCTTTTTTTCTGAAGTACTCTTCATACGAAATGTCGTCTTTGGATTGAATTATGCTCTTTTTTATCTAGCCTTAATGGTTTATTGCGTTTGGCTTTCAGGTTAAGCAGATGGTTGTTGCGACACTTGCCGAGTCAGGGATGAATCTTTCAGATGAAATTGTAGAGAGTATAATTGACAAGGTTTGCTGAAGTTGTGCATTTATATTATTGTATATCCTATTTATCTGTATAGTGTAGTTTTCCTCCAGTGAGTTTTATATGATGTTTCAGACATCAAGTTTGACCTGAAACGTCATATGAAGATTACAAGAGGGAGTATGTCTCAGAATGTTGTGCATCTTTCTCTATTCAACTACATAATACTGTTTCATACATACATTTCCAATAGAGTACTGATGGGCTGTGCTGGTAAACATTTATCAAATTGTGAGACACGTGCCATGTCTTTCTTGTTTTATTTGAGTCCAAGATACGATGCAGTAGGCAAATGTAATTGGACGTACCATTCCACCATTTTTTGTCACTGTTTGGTGCATCCTTCGAGAAAGTGCATTAGTGCTTATCTCTGATTTTCTACAGTCACTTGCGTCAAGAATCAAGATCATAAGATGTCAATTCCATGAATGTATCTTGTTTCTTTCTTGCTGCATTGTTCCCTGCTGTTGTATGGCTTCAGTGGGTTTGGCATGAGAAATAATCAGATTGTCATCCTCTTGCTTGTTGATATCCCCCTCGCTCATTTTGTTTTCTTTTGTCATTATAAGACATTTGAGGAGGCAGACACAAAGCATGACGGAAGAATTGACAAGGAAGAGTGGCGCAATCTAGTCATTCGGCATCCATCTCTGCTGAAGAACATGACTCTTCAGTACCTCAAGTAAGGAACCTTCTTGGCTGTGTGTATTGCTTGTCAAACTGTCATATTATTATATATAGCTTTGTCCTTTTATGCTTAATCTTAAGAAGTCTGGGTATAATGCTCTTTGCTCTAACTTAAATTTTTATATGGCTCCCTCTTTCCCTTAGCTAAAATATCATGTTGGAATGTTTCAAAAAATCATCACAAAAATTCAGTTTAAAATTCATCTTTGATGTTGAGATTCAAAAAACACAAGTATCACTCTCAGCACATGATGAACAGTGCCAGGTTGACTGCTTGTCTATTTTGTTTCTTGACATCTATGATGAATTTCAAACTGTATTGTTGCAACGGAACTTAACTTTATGTGTACTACAAATGATTTTTGTGATGATTGTTTGAAACATTGCAACATGATGTTTTAGCTAGCCAGACCCCCTGAGCGCCAAATATGCATTGGTTATTACTGCTCTTGAATAGGGTGATGGAAATTTTCATTTTTATTAATTAAAGGAGCTAAGGAGTGATAAGATAAGATTTGTGATGCACAATTTCGCGCTAAGCATTCAATATCTTGCAGAGGAAACAATACAATGTTGTAGTGTAGTGAGGCATGCAACTGAAATGCAATAAATCAGGATTGCACTATTTCAATCAAATTGCATAGATGACACTGACAGCGTACTGGCTCGCTATAGTTGGGGCTTCAGTGTAGCTCATATAAAAACCATGCCTTACTGTTGACGCACTTCCAAATTGTTTATGTTTCTATTAGGAAATATGCTGAATGAGTTTTTGGGAAGGCAAACCACTGTCTAAGAACTTGTCAGAGAAGCATCGGGCTGATAGTCTTAAAAAATGCATCATGCTTTAAATTAACCTGTCCTTTTCTAGTTTCTGTATTGGATGCTGTCAGTTCATAGTATGGATCGCCATTGTCTCTTCTTCTTGAGATATCTCACAAGTCTGCATTGCTATATTTGTACAGGGACATCACCACTACATTTCCAAGCTTTGTCTTCCACTCTCAAGTCGATGATAACTGATATTCATGGGATTATTTTGACAAGAAACATCAGAAGATATGATCGTGGGGTTCTGATATGGTTTTCATTTCTCAATATTGGGTTGTTGGATTGACCGAGATTGTAGTGCTCCGAAGTATGTTGCATGCTGGATTCAAGAACTCGAATCTTTTGTCAACCTTGTTTCTTTCATTTGCATGTCTGGATGCGCTTGGAAAGGATATGTAGTATATATGTCCAAAGTTTCCCCTTTTTTTTCCCTTTTGGCTGGCCTGGCTCGCAATCGGATCCGGTTCTTAGAAGCTTCTGTCTTTTGTAGAGGATAGAAACAGCGCTTTAAGGATTTCTATTGTGCTTGGACTTCTTTTTAGTTGTAGCTCGAGCAGAAATGTTTTTGGTTGAAGGTGTGTACTTGTGTGCTTCCATTAGTTTTCCAAAATGTATTTGTGTTTTTTTTTTCTCTAGTTCATTCTTTCTCCCATTCTTTCTCCAAGCATTTTAGTTTCTGAGTACCATGGGTTTTTCTGAGTCGACAGATATTTTCATGGTGCATATATGTATATTCCATGGAACAATATTTAGAGGATCATATTGGAACATGTGAATTCAAGTGTCGTATTCTCCAAAATTTGTACTACCTTAATGTTCCCAAAGGATTTTAAGGTTAAGTCAAATATTTTAAACTTTGACTATAAATAAATTTTTTTGGGTTAGAGTTTGAAAATATAGAAGTGATGTAAGTAGATTCATCTCGAAATATAGTTTTATAAAAGTATATATTCACTATGTTTTATAAATATTTATATTTAATAGCAAAAAGTAGCAATCAAGTTGTTTTTTGGAGACTGTGTCGATATCAAAATGACTTCCTTAAGAGACACGGTGGGAGTATATGTTGGTAGACAATCGAATTCAAACTGCAACCACAGAACCTTGCGCGGTAACACACGCCTCTCGTTTCATCCCCATCCAGACCGAGCGATTAACAAGTGGGAGATGGCAAAAATCAGGCCAATAAGAGTAGAATCGACCTAAAGATGGAGGAAACAAGTGGACAAACAATAGGATCGGAGGGGAGATGGAGATATCGAGTGAGCGACGGCATGAAAGAAAATACAACGTGGCGTTGCCCTGTATTTACTCCTTCCATTATGTAATATAGTGCATTCTGGCATTCAAAATTTATCCTCAAATATAATACATTCTAGAGAATAAAAACTAATTTTACATTAAATATTTTTCATTTATCAACCAATCACCATTAATCTTGTTGATGATAACGTCTGATTAGGAAACAAAATGTGGGTATATGCGTCTTTTATCTTCTCTCTTAATTTGTCTTAAACTTTCTAGAATACACTATATTACATGACAGAGCGAGTACCTTATTTGGTAACCCTGGACTGCTTCGACATTTAAGTAATGGTCTAATAACCTTCTTGTTACTTTGTGACCTAGGCGCGGCTTTACTGTTAAACGCGAGGTAGATATTAAAAAACGGTAATGCTTGTATTAGGGCGTCCATCCGCCCGGGCATCCCCGCTGGCAGGCCGGAAGGCCTAGAAGACTCTTATCTATTCCAATCCACTCACCTCCAGCCACGATAGTTTCCTAAAAAAAGAAAAATAAAAAACTCACCGCAGCGCCGCAAGCCTATGACCGCGCTTCGCTGCGCATCCCGCCCGCCATCTCCACCGTGCCTCCTGCCCGCCTTCTCTCCACTACGCCTCCCTCTCCACCACGCGCTTCCGCTCGCCTCTCTCTCCACGACGCCTCCCACCTGCCTTCTCCATCGGAGTGACCTGCTACGGCTTTCTCCACCGGAGTGCCGAGCTCCGCGCCACCGAGACGCTGTTGCAGGACGGCGTGGCGCGTGGCTACCCTCTCCCAATCGTGTAGCCGCTGGCTCTCCACCATGTTGCAGAGTCGCCGCCGCTGGCCCTCCGCCGCCAGCCTGCCGCCAGCTCGTCGCCTACAAGCGCCCCGGGGCCACTGCCTCAGACACGCCGATGTGCCTCCATTCTCCCAAGCGACAAGGAGATGTTGCGCTGAAAGTACATGCTGCAAGTGTATGTTTCAAGTGTTTCAGATGTTTCAGAGATATGTTGCAAGTGTATCATACGAATGTTGCAAAAGTAGACCGTGGTGTTGCATATGTTGCAATGGTTGTACACGTATGTTGCAAGTGTCTGTTTCCAATGTTTTATTTGTGTTTTCAGACGTATGTAACAAGTGCATTTATCTGAATGTTTCATATGTTTCGCACATATGTTGCAAGTATTTTATCTGGATGTTGCATATGTTTGCAACAGTTTTCAAGCATTTTCAGGTTTTTTTGCAAGTGTTTCAGAAGTATGTAAGTGTTTCATTTGTCTTCAGACGTATATTGCAACTGTTGCATCTGGATGTTTCAAAAGTAAATCAGGTGTTTGCACATGTTGCAATGCCACCCGCCTGTTGCAGATGCTAGAGGGGGCGCGATTTTTTGGGTCGAGCAGGGCGCAGACGCCACGTGGGGTCGACCGGAGATGCAGAAGCCGCGTGGGCTCGGTTTGGGCGCAAACACCTCGTCGGGCTAGCGTGGGGGCGAAGTGCAGACGCGTCCGTCCAGATGTCTGGACGCTAACACTACCGTTAAAAACACAAGTTAGGCCTTGTTTAGTTCCTCCCCTAAAGTTTAGTCCCGATTACATCTTATGTTTGGACACATGCATGGAATATTAAATATAGACTAAAAAATAACTAATTGCACAGATTGCGATTACTTTACGAGACAAATTTTTTAAGCCTAATTAGTCCATGATTTGATAATGTAGTGCTACAGTAAATATGTGCTAATGATGGATTAATTAGGCTTAATAAATTCGTCTCGCGGATTACTGAGGACTTGTGTAATTTGTTTTATTATTACTGTCCGAACACTCCCATGTGACACCCCATGTAACACCCGATGTGACACCTCTAAACTTTACCCCCTGAATTTAAACACCCCTGTCGGGGACCTAATACCGGGGTACCCCAGAAGGTGGGACCAATAACCACCGAACGTGAAAAACTTCCGGACGCATAAGGGCGCCGTTTCATCCCTTGTTCGAGCGACAGGAGTTCGGTTCCGCCTCGCCCGGGGCGGGCTCGGTCTCGCCCGAGGGCTAAGGGATAGAATCCGCCTCGCCCGACCCTAGAGGGGCGAGGTCGGTCTCGCCCGGGAGATAGGAATTGGTCTCCGTTTCGCCCGACGGCAACGAACGAGTCTCACCCTGCTACATATCTAAAGATTGGATTCGTCTTACCTGACAACTTCTCCCCATTCCCTCAAGATGATAAGTACAGGGCAAGACAAGACGTTTGGGTCAACCATGGCTCCAAGGACCATACCCTGCGCCCTAACAGGAAAAGTACTGCCAGGGGATGACAGGATAGGTGCTTTAGACCCTTCCGGGCGCCGCAGAGCTCGAAAGGTTGTACAGGTGCATGCTCCTCGCCCTGTAGAGTTGTAGGCGCCGCCTTCAGCCCTGGGACACGGAACCCGACGAAGATATACGACAATCGCTACGCTCCAGAAAAGGAATTAATATCTCCACGCACGACGGACTTTTCGTCACCACGCTATGGACCCGAGGGAGCGGCACCCGCTTCCCGACCCCTCAGGTCCACCAAGTCAGAAGCCCTTGACCACGTCGTCGCTCTGGACCCCGACCCCTCGTCCCTCTGACAGAGACTCATAGAGCCAGAAGGCGTGCGGAGCAAGGCTGGGTGAGGTTCATAAGTCAAAACCATTGTACTCTGGCCCATGTCCTGCGTAGGGTACTATTCTATAACCATCCTGACATTCTACAGAAGCATCGACAGTATTGTAGGCGCCTATCTTCCTTTCACACCCATCAGAATGGGTAAGGAGGCTAGGTAGAGCACGGATCCTAAGCCACTAACCCTTGTAAAGCCATCCCCTTCATCTATAAAAGGGGATGCGCCTCCTCCAGAAGGGGGAGAGGCTGGAAACCGAACAATACGACACACATATACACACGGTCAAGTTGTTTCGAACCTCTTGACATCCCTTCAACCCCTCCATCAGAGACTTGGGACCAGTCCCTCTCTCGATCATTTGTACCCCTTACTACAAACCGTTCACGGTGCTAATAACACGAGCAGCAACAAACTGGACGTAGGGACTTTCGGCCCGAACCAGTATAAATCTTGTGTCCTTTAGCGCACCATCCGAGCCTAACGCGCATTACTATAAATTTACTTGCCGGTGCTTGTACGAAACACCGACAGTTGGCGCGCCAGGTAGGGGCTTTGCGCGTTCCAAATCAGGCCTCGGATGGCCACCCACGTAATTAGCTAGGCCCCGGGCGCACGTGTGCGTTTCGGCGACCTAGATTTCATCGTCACACTAGGAGGAGAACTGGCGCTGACCCACACGGCCGCACAGTCTCTCTCTTCCATCAACCTCGGCCGTCTGAGGCTTGAGGATCTGTGGGGCGATTCCCTTGGACCCCAGTCATCCAGGGAGCCCCCGGGCGACATAACCATGTTTCCGAAAGGCCCCGTACGAGGCGCCCCGACAGCGTTTCCGTTCGGTCTCCGCAGCGACGCGACGACCACTGGCCACCTTCTAGCACTATGCATGGGTCAACCACCTACGAACACCGAGTTCGTAGGGGTAATCGAACATGATCCAGAGACACTCTATGGGCTCCTCACGGAGGAGCCAAAGTCGTCCTCTAGCTCTGACTCCAGCAAGGGGAGCCATCACCCTTCCCGGGAATGCTTCATGACGCAAACCCCCGAGGGTGACGTCCAAAGCATCTCCGGAGAGGAGACAACCCCAACAGGCAACCCCGACGCCAGGATCGAGGCGGAGACGGCGGCTCCATCTCACGTAAGGATGGAGCAGCTAAGAGCATGAAAGCTGGAAATCGATGACGCCGGGCAATAGCTTGTCCGGGAATACCGAAACATCGAGGAGGAGATCAAGCGTCGCGGAGACAGTGGGCACGCACGCACCTCGGCCCGTGATGTGCATCGAAGGATCCTCACCGATGATGGGACTCTCCCTCACTTCGCTCGGGCAAGCCAGAACATTGCCGCAGCGACGGCCTTGCTGCATGGCCTTTCGGTGGCCGCGACGTCCGAGGATTGCCGTGCCCGTCGAGAAATTCGCACATTGCTCGAGTGTGTGGCGGCGCAGCAGGCGGAGAGTTCGTTGTCTCAACGACGCGAACCCGACACCAGCCAGCGCACGCCCTCGGCACGTCCCACCAAGGACGCGTCCGTTCACCAGACGCCGCCAGGCAACAGGCAGCGCTCCACTATCCCGGTACACCAACGTCTCGGCCACAATCGTGACATGCGCAGCACCATCAACGCCCGTAGGCGCACCCACGGCGACGAAAGGGAAGGAGCCCGTCACGGCTATCATCCTCGATGCGGCAGGCGCTACGACAGTGGCGAGGATCGGAGCCCGAGCCCTAGCCTGCCAGGCCCTCGGGCCTTCGACCGACACATCCTCAACGCTGTGTTCCCCCCAAGGTACCGACCGCCCACCAATATCCTAAAGTATTCTGGAGAATCAAACCCTGGACTTTGGCTCGACGACTATCGGCTTGCCTGCCAAGCCGGTGGTGCGAGTGATGACAACTTCATTATTCGCAATCTCCCGCTATTCTTGGCCGATTCAGCACGAGCGTGGTTGGAACACCTACTGTCCAACGCCATTCAAAGTTGGGCGGATCTCATGGAGATCTTTGTGGGTAACTTCCAGGGCACGTACAAATGTCCTGGAAACCCATGGGACCTCAAGAATTGTCGCCAGAAGGCCGATGAAACCCTCCGCGAGTACATCCGGCGCTTCTCCCAGCAGTGCAACGAGCTCCCTAACGTCACCAATGCCGACGTGATAGGAGCCTTCCTATCCGGGACAACCTGCGAATCCTTGGTTCACAAGCTAGGACGTAGGGGCCCGTGAACCACCAAGGAACTCCTGGACATCGCCACCAGCCATGCCTCAAGAGAAGAAGCGGTCGGAGCCGTCTTTGACCGCACCGACGGCAAGGCAAGGCAGGACGAGGCAGCCGACGAAGGCACCTCTGACCATCCTGCCAAGAGAAAGAATAAGAAGCAACGGCGCGACAACTCGCTCGTGGCCGTCGCTGACCGTAAAGGTGGCCGGAAGCCCACGGAAGGCACTCCGAACCACTTCGAGAAAATGCTCAAGGGGCCATGCCCAAACCATGCCTTCCCGGCCAAGCATCTATACAAGGAGTGCGGCCTCATGCGCAAATACTTGGCCGGGGGACTTAACAAAGGGGAGCAGGGGAAGGAACCTGTTCCCGCCATAGACTACACAGAGGAGAAAGACGACGCCTTCCCAACGCCGACCGGCGCCCTTATGATCTTCGGAGGATCAACGGCCTACGACTCCAGGCGCCGCCAGAAGGTCGCGCGTCGCGAGGTCTATACCGCCGGACCGGCCACGCCAGCCTTCCTCTGGTGGTCGGAATCCGCCATCACCTTCGACCGGACCGACCATCGGGATGTCGTCCCACACCCGGGGAGGTACCCTCTTGTTGTTGATCCGATCGTCGGTCCAAAGCGGCTTACCAAAGTACTGATGGATGGAGGCAGCGGCCTCAACATCATGTACGCCAAGATGCTCGACGAGATGGGCGTCGACTGAATGAACCTCCGTCCCGTCCGAGCACCCTTCCATGGCGTCGTGCCCGGCAGGCAAGCCATGCCACTGGGGCAGATCGACCTGCCCGTCACTTTTGGGGATCGGTCCAATTAACGGACTGAGACCCTCACCTTCGACGTAGTGGGGTTCTCAAGGACTTTCCATGCCATTCTGGGACGACCATGCTACGCGAAGTTTATGGCTGTACCCAATTATACATACCTTAAGCTGAAGATGTCGGGCCCCCGTGGGGTCATCACCATAGGCGCCTCTTTTCAGCGCGCTTACGAGTGCGAGGTCGAATGTTGCGGACACGCATCCGCAGTCATCACCTCCGAAGAACTCACCACCCTCAGGGAAGAGGTCATTGAAAAGGCACCCGACGCGAAGAAATCAACCGGGTCGTTCGAATCAGCGGAAGGCTCCAGGGAGGTCCTTTTGGATCCCAGCAGCTCCGAGGGTAAAAAGGTCCGTATCAGGACCGTGCTCTCCTCCAAATAGGAAAGCGCGCTCGTCGACTTCCTCCGCGACAACAAAGACATCTTTGCGTGGAAACCCTCGAATATGCCGGGCATCCCGAGGGAGGTCACCGAGCATACTCTCCAAATCCACCCGGGCTCCAAATCGACGAGGAGAAACGCAGGGCCATCGGCGAGGAGATAGCCAAACTATTAGCCACGGGATTCATTAAGGAAGTAAACCACCCAGAGTGGCTAGCAAATCCCATTCTCGTACGAAAGAAGAGTGGGAAATGGAGGATGTGTGTCGACTACACAGGCCTCAACAAAGCGTGCCCAAAGGACCCATTTCCTTTATCATGCATTGACCAAATAGTTGATTCCACCTCAGGGTGCGAAACCTTCTGCTTCCTTGACGCATACTCCGGCTACCACCAGATCGTGATGAAAGAATCTGACCAGCTCGCGACGTCTTTTATCACCCCCTTCGGATCATTCTGCTACGTTTCAATGCCGTTCGGTCTGAAGAATGCTGGGGCGACTTACCAGCGCTGTATGCTCAACTGCTTCGGGGACCTCGTCGGGCGGACCGTTGAGGCCTATGTCGACGACATCGTGGTTAAATCCAAAAGGGTCGACCACCTTGTCGCCGACCTCGCACAAACCTTTGCGAAACTCCACGCAAACGGCATCAAGCTCAATCCCGAAAAATGTGTTTTCGGGGTCCCGAGGGGCATGCTGCTCGGCTTTATTGTCTCCGAACGAGGCATAGAAGCCAACCCAGAAAAAATCTCAGCCATCACAAGAATGGGCCCGATCCAGAACATAAAAGGGGTTCAACGAATCACAGGATGCCTTGCCGCCCTCAGCCAATTCATTTCACGCCTCAGCGAACGAGGACTTCCCCTTTATCGAATCTTAAAGAAAGCTGACCACTTCAAGTGGACAGCCGAGGCACAGGAGGCGCTTGACATGGTTAAACAATTTTTAACTAAACCGCCGGTCCTAGTCCCTCCTGCTGTATATATCGGCCACCATGCAAGTGGTCAGCTCCGCCTTAGTGGTAGAGCGAGAGGAAGAGGGGCACGCCTTCAAGGTACAGCGCCCTGTCTACTTCATCAGCGAGGTCCTATCCGATTCCAAAACCCGTTACCCCCAAATCCAGAAACTCCTCTACACCATCCTCATCACCAAGAGAAAGCTACGCCATTACTTCGAGTCACACCCTATGGCAGTCGTGACGTCCTTCCCCCTCGGTGAGGTCGTCCGTAGCCAGGACGCTACAGGAAGAACCGCAAAGTGGGCGCTCGAGCTGATGGATCAGGGCATTACTTATGCCCCCCGGACAGCGATCAAATCCTAGGTGCTGGCTGACTTCATCGCAGAGTGGACCGAGGTCCAGATGCCACCAACAATCATCGATCAAGAGTACTGGACAATGTACTTCGACGGATCGCTGATGAAGAAGGGCGCCGGAGCAGGACTAGTCTTTATATCTCCCCTCGGGCTCCACATGAGGTACATGGTTCGGTTCCATTTCCCCTCATCAAACAATACTACAAAATATGAAGCGCTCGTCAATGGCCTACGAATCGCCATCGAGCTGGGCATCCGATGCCTCGACGTCAGAGGCGACTCCTAGATGGTCGTCAACCAAGTCATGAAGGAGTCAAGCTGCCACGATGCCAAGATGGAGGCATACTGTCAAGAGGTCTGATGGCTGGAGGACAAGTTCGACGGCCTCGAACTCAATCACATCCCAAGGCGCCTCAATGAAGCAGCCGACACGCTTGCGAAAGCAGCATCTAGCCGAGAACCAGTCCTGGCAGGCGTCTTTGCCAGTGACCAACAGAAACCCTCGGTACGCTACACGGGGTCGGAACAAGCCAACGATGGCCCATCTAGTCCAACCCCAGGGGCCGATCCTCCAACCGCTCCGCCCGACCCCGAGGTCATGGAGCTCGAAGAGGACCCAGCAGCGGAGTCCAACCCCTCCGATGACTAGAGAACACTTTTCCTCGATTACCTCCTCCACAACATACTACCGGCAGACAAGATGGAAGCCCGACGGCTCGTACGACGCGCCAAATCCTTCGTTCTCGTAGAGGGCAAACTCTACAAGCGAAGTCACATCGAAATTCTGCAACTCTGTATCCCTGGCGAACAGGGAAAACTCCTGCTGGGCGACATCCACGGTGGAGTATGTGGTCATCATGCCGCACCGAGAACCTTGGTTGGGAATGCATTCCGACAAGGTTTCTACTGGCCCACTGTAGTAGCCGATGCCGAGCAAATTGTACGCACCTGCGAAGGGTGCCAGTACTACGCTCGGCAAACACACCTCCCGGCCCAGGGTCTCCAGATGATCCCCATCACGTGGCCCTTCGCGGTCTGGGGGCTCGACCTGGTTGGGCCACTCAAAAAGGCGCCCGGGGGCTTTACCCACCTGCTTGTCACCATAGACAAGTTTACAAAATGGATTGAAGCTCGACCAATATCCACGATCAAATCCGAGCAAGCCGTGCTGTTCTTCCTCGACATCGTCCATCACTTTGGAGTACCGAACTCCATCATCACAGACAACGGCACGCAGTTCACCGGTAGGAAATTCGTTCGATTCTGTGATGAACAACACATCCGGATCGATTGGGCAGCCGTCGCACACCCCCGGACAAACGGGCAGGTCGAACGCGCAAACGGCATGCTCCTTCAAGGCCTCAAACCTAGAATTTTCAACCGGTTGAACAAGTTCGGCGCGCGCTGGCTCACTGAGCTCCCGGCCGTACTCTGGAGCCTAAGGACAACTCCTAGCCGGGCCACCGGCTACACACCCTTCTTCATGGTTTATGGTTCCGAGGCCATTCTTCCAACGGATCTTGACTATGGAGCGCCAAGTATCAGAGCATACGACGAGCAAGGTGCCAGGGAATCCCACCAAGATGCCATGGACCAGCTAGATGAATCCCATGACATCGCCCTCCTCCGTTCGGCGAAGTACCAGCAGGCGTTGCGATGGTACCACAGCCGACGAGTGCGGGGTCGAGCCTTCAACGTCGGAGACCTCGTCCTCCGTCTTGTGCAGGGCAACAAGGACCGCCACAAACTCTCCCCACCCTAGGAAGGGCCCTACGTCATCGCGGAAGTACTTCGTCCAGGCGCCTACCGGTTGAAAACCATCGACGGCGAGGTCTTCACCAACGCCTAGAACATTGAGCAGCTACGTCGTTTCTATCCTTAAAATAAGTTTACACTCTTCCTTATCGGTTTTTGTCTTAACAGAACCCCGATCCTTAGTGACTTCCGACCCCAGCAAGTGGCAAGGGGTCAGACCTCACTCGGGGGCTGGCATATGATCTTAACATATGACATATGTAAATACAAGTATTGTGCTTGCAAAAAACCTCCTGTGTTATATTTATAAATGTTCTCTAAGTTTTCCATTCCTCTCATAAACAAGTCCTAAGGGCTAAGATTTTGAGAACCAATTCTAAATACGACTGGTAGGACTGCAGGACACCCATGCCCCAGCGGCTACAACCTCTTTGCTCACCAGTTCAATCAGAATTAGTTCACCCACATTCCTAGTTTCTTATGACTTGGACCATGAGAGGGTCAGATAACACTAAAATCTTTTCTACAAAAGATGAAAAATAAAAAATTGCTTGCCATAGGCAAAAGATGTAAATTTATTCATTTTTTGCACAAATTCGTCACTTGCAAAGCGATTTCATTACAAAAAGAAACAATATACTTGCAAATTTAGAGGACTATTTACTCGGGGGCTTCCCCACAACATTATTCAATTACAGTCTCTGCTTAACTCTACTACAAGTACTATTACGGTCACCGTACCATGCTTCCATCGGTCACCGTGTACACGCTCTCCATCGGCGCCGTGCCGGCTCCATCGTGACCTCCGATATCCCGCCGCTTCACTAGATCCTCGAAGGCGCCACCATCTACGACGCCTCCGCCGGAGCGTCCGGGGACTACGCCATCGTCATCAGCCGCAACCCCGACAGCGACGCCTCCGCCGGCGTCCGGGGACTACGCCATCATCCCCAGCCATAACCCTGACAACGGCGTATGGGTAGGAAACGCCTCCCGCCAAAGGAGGAGCACAGCGGACGACGGCGCAGTCGACAACGTACGACGCCCACCGGCGCCTCTTCTCCTTCGGCGAGAGACTCTTTCAAAGAAGGGCAGCATGCACCATCTCATCTACGTTGGATAACCTCCGGCTCGACATCACTCACCAGACTCACGAGCAAATTTGTGAGTTCTCTCTCTCTCTCTCTGGCATTACTCTTCCTCACTCAGGAACTGCCACGGCGCTTGCGGACGTGTTCGGGACGGAAAGGAAGAAGGAGGAGAGATAGCGGCTCGGAGCGAGGAGGAGGTGGGATGAGAACTCCTCTCCCCCTCCCTATTTAAAGAGGGGGCGCTGTAGCTAAGGAAAGGCGAAAGGTTGGACGAAAAACCCTCTCCCTTCCCTCGTTAAATCGCAATCAATGCTGCTTGATATCTGGGGCCTTGCCCGGGGGTGACGGGGCGCACCCGATTTACAGCGTCCCTCTTTGGTCAAACCGGAGCCTTTGCTGGTATGACCCGCCACTGACCCACTCTGGACGTGGCAATTAAAGGCGCCCACATAGCGGACAACCCTTCACCTCTCCATGCGGGACCATGGACGATCCGACGATAGGACCTTTCGGATCTCTTGGGCCACCATTGTTCGCTCGAAAGACACGACGAACGAATTCACCAAAGAAAGATAAGCATCTCCGCCTTCTTACTCCACGCGTTAAAATTCACTCAGGGCTGCCGACCCCCCTCCATACACTTGAAACTAAGGATGCAAAATACGGGCATAAAACTTTGAATAAAAAGCTGATGAACTAGCGGACCCTCGCCTCGGTAGCTACGGGGTTTCTTTTCGCCGAAAAAATCATGCTCAAACGCCTCTCGCATCTCCAGCTTCAACGTCTGCCTTTTCAAAAAAAGGTTTCGGAGGGGTCCGCCTATAGAGTCTCTCCCAAAGGATAAGCTGTCAGGCTGCCCGAGTTAATTAAACGGCTCGGATCGCCACCGAGATACGAAAAACAAAGAATAGCGATTCTTATGCAGGTTACTCCAACCTCATCGCAAACGTCAGGGTCCGAACCCCACACGGACACATCTGGTAGGAGCTTTTCATCACTCATACCGCCAAGGTAACGTTACCGACCCCACGTTCATTTCGATTATATTATACATATGCAAAACATCCCAACGCTTCATGTCGCATCACGAAACGGCCGTCGCCTCATTCGATATAGGCGACCACAGGCCGAGGTTCGAAGGTCGGTCCACAAAGGGCTCGAGGCCGCCTCATGCCAAACAGAGCCAGGGAGAAATAACCGAGACAAGCCCCAGCGGACCTGCCCGACCCCGCTCAGAAGCGGACAGGGACATCTCAACCTTTTTCGTTCAATTCTAACCCCGAGCCAAACCCACAGAATCTCCATCGAGGAGAGGCCATCGGGCCCCCTGAGCCTATCGAACGGCTCGGGCATCTGCCGGGAGGCGGGTTAAGAAATTGTGGAGTGCCACCAGAGGGCTCTGCCAACCCCATCAGCAAATGATGGACCCGGATTCCACACGAACGTACCCGTTAGTGAGCTCGTTGAGCGCGATACTCGAGCCGTCGAGGCAAGTGTCGTTTACTCAGCCCCTCCGATTACGAAAATCGAGGACGGGGTAACACACAAATTACGGCCGACCCCTGTCAGACCCTAACAAGGCCCGGGGGCTCGAGCCAATCAATACAGGGACACAGGTTCGAAGGCCCCACCTTGCCGAGCCCATAGAGTCCTCAGTTGGGGATCTCTGTTGGAAGACAGGGCCGGGAATATTGCAATACCATCCATGGACTTCGTCAACCCTGTCGCCAAAACAACAGTTCCGATCTCCAGTAACCCCCAACCCCAGCAAATGTTGGGGGTCGGACCTTACTCGGGGGCTGGTTAAGGTACGGCTACCTCCTTTCTTCCTTTCAAAACAATCTCCTCGCATCATGACCAACGGCATAATTCAGGGGAACAGATTGGTAAGATCGCAAAAAATTAAACAAAACGAAATTACGGCGCAAAATCACGAAACCGCGTCGAGACTCGAAAAATATCGACACTTGTCCACATATTACATATAAGTTATTCTCAAAATTGTTCAACTAATCACTCCCGCGGAAGGAGAACCATCTCTTTCAGATTGTCTGCCAGGTTTTTTGCAAGGGGAGCAACCATCTCCTCCATTTTCTCCAGCTCTTCATCCTCATAGGTGGACGGGAAGCCTTCGCTCATCACCTTCAGGTTGATTTCCTTATCGTAATGAGCATGAGCGACGGTGAAGGCCTGGGTGATCCCGGCGTGAAAGGCACTCTCCTCAAGCTGGCCCACCCGAGCCGTGATACCTGCGACACGAGCCGCGAGTGGGCTGGTCTCCACCGGCTTCGTCACATTCAGGGCATTAAGGACCACCCTGACCGCAGCTTGCAGAAGATCGTGCTCATCGCTCTCAACCTGAAGGGCCTTTCGCGCATGGGCAGCCTCTTTTTCCAGCTTGACGGAGATGTTTTCAGCGCTCAACCTTCGGTTCACCGCGTCACCGAGCTCCGCCCGGAGAGAGTGGACCGCCTCGACGTCCTCGTCCACTTTCTGCTGAAGGGCCGTGGCCCTACTCTCGGCCTTCCGCCGGAGGTCCCGCTCCATCTCCAGCTCCTTTAGGACTTCGCTGACCTTCTCATTGGCCGCGGCATTCCTCTGCAGCAGCTCTTCTTGCTCCTTTTTGAGCCTGGCGATCTCCTCCCCGTACAGCTTGGACCTCGCCGACAAATCCTCGAACATCCCGTGGGCCTCCTCCGCGTCTTGACGCGCCTGGGCCTCCCGCTCCTGGGCAGTAGCAAGCTGTGCAGCCATGTCTGCTCGTAGCCGGGCCTCCTCGGAGAGGCGATCCCACTCCGCCTTCTGCTCGTGGAGGAATTGGGATTTATTCCGGCTACGAGCAACAAGAACCTGAAGAGGAAGAGGACTGGAATCAGAAATGCGAAAACACAAAAACATGCAGAGAAAGAAGAAAATCAAGCGAATACCTGGGTAGTAGGAACGACAATTTCACTCAGGGCTCCTCTGGCCTAGTCCAGGGCCTCCAGCATGGTCGAAATTCCGATGTCAAGACCCTCCTGCTCCATGTTCTCAGAATGATCATCGAGCGAGAACAGAGCTGACGTCGGGTCCTGGGCGGCCATCCACTGAAGTGGCGTCTTCCCCCGCGCGGGGGAGCGGCTTCCTCCCGACAAAGGGGCCTGGGGCGGCTCCCTCCTGACCCTGTGCGGCACCACCGCCGCACTCGAGGACCCTCCAGCTGGACCCACCTCCGTCTGGGCCGCTTCAAGCACCACGGGCGGATCCATCTGGGCCCCTGGCGGCACGGATTGCACTACGCCCTCGAGCGCCACCATGACTGCGCCCGACTGATCCTGGCTTGGCACGGTCACGACCGCTTCCACCGGCGGTATGCGGCCCTCGGCCGGCTATTCCACGTCTGCCATGGAGGAGGCCGCTCGCTCAGTAACCTCTACGGGCATGGGAGCCACCACGGACGCCGTTGGGTCGGCCAACGCGGCCCCGACGTCGGCACCACTCCAGACCGAAGCGGGGGTGACTCCAGGCGACGCCATCTGTCCCGCTTGAATGGCGAGACTCTTCTTAGGCGCCAGCACCAGGGGGTGACCTGTCCGTAAGAACCTGCACAAAGGTATTAATCATTAGATCAAAATAGAAATGGAAAGAGGGTGGAAACAGGGGAATCAGCAGCTCACGTTGACGTCCTCGGTCGGCGGAAGCGTTTTGAGGATGGATTCCTAGATCCCTGCCCCAACTCATCTAGGCGGGACCGTTTCGAGCCTACTCCCTGCTCCAGGGTAGGAAGGCTTACCTCAGGGGGTGCGGCACTGGAGCCGCTCCCCTCCCCCGTCGCTTCGGGGTCGGCAGCGGCAGGCCCGCTTTCCTCCACCCACCGGTCCTCGGCCGGCACGCCGTGCGAAGCGGCGGACTCGCCGGCCTCCACCGACCTCATCAATTCACTTCCCTCCATGTGGAAAGGGAAGGGTCCCTGCACGGATGGGTGGCCACTCGTCAGCGCGTCCTCGTCCTCTAGGACGTCCCAATCCGCGCCGACGGCTACCTCATTGTCATCATCATCGTTGTCGTCTTCATCCTCACTACTCACATCCTCCCCCCGATCCCGTGCCTCCTGCTTCAATCGCTTCACCTGCTTCATCTCCTCCCTTGCTTTCCTGTCCCGCTCGGCCACGAGTCGATTCGCCGCCGCCACGGCCTTGTCCTTCGGCAGCGGAACCGGACTATTCTTGAAGACTAGCCCCCTCGGCTGATCCAAACGTCACAAAAGCAAGTATTCAGGAGAGAAAAGAGCCCGAGAGAAGAGGGCTTACGAATTCAAAGAACCCAGGCTACGGCCGCATTGGGGGATGTCCGGGCACCGGATACACGATGTCGAGGACCCTACCGGTGGAATCCTTCGTCGGCTCCGTCGCCTCCTTGATACGCTGCGCCACTTCCGAATAAGGGAGCGCCTCGTCAACAAGCACCGTCCCTTGACATCCCGGGCATCATCCGATACAGGGGAAGCACGCGCGCCATCAGTGGCGCCACCCTCCTCGCATGGTAGGCACCGATAATCCCCGTCCCCTTTACACCCCGATCCTTCAGGGCTTGGAGGGCGGAAAGAAGGTCGGAGATGTGTTTCTTGTCTTTGGACCGGACACCCCAGCTCCACGACTCCGGAGCATCCACAATAAGGCGTCCAGTGTACCTCGGTAGGGTGGCACTCATGTCATCCCTAACATAAAACCACTACGAATGCCACCCCTTGTTGGATGTCGCCAGACGCATGTGTGGGTAACCCCTCGACCGGGTATGACGTAGATGGATGCTGGCACATCCCATCAGCGCGTTCATATCTTTTCCCCCAATCTTCCTCTTCGATAAACTAATGTTGAAGAAATATCGCCACAGATCAAAATGGGGATCGATCCCCAGGAAACCCTCACACAGGGCAACAAACGCTGCCATGTGTTGAATCCCATTGGGAGTTAGATGCTGCAGCTCTACCTCATAGTAATCCAGCAGCCCCCGAAGGAATCTATGCGCGGGTACCCCGAATCCCCGCTCATGGAAGATGGCAAAAGAGACGACATACCCTTCAGGCGGCACCGGCTCACCCTCGTCGCCAGGTAGCAGCCACTCCTAGACGGCGAACAGTGGGCGGAGAAGGCCACGGCGGACGAGGCCCTCCAGACGCCGGGAGGTGATGCTAGATCTGCCCCACAACTCCATTAAAGCAATAGGGGAGGTGGGCAGGCGCGAGCTTGACGGCGGCTGCAAACACGAACGCAAGCCGATCGACGGTGGCGATGCGGGCGTAGGAGGCTGGGACGATTGGCGGTGGATGTTTCATAATGCAAAGGTAGGGGAGCGAAATACGGAACCTTGGGGGCGAACCCCGTGGTTTTATAGGAGGCGACGGACACGAGAAGGGCAACCGTCCGCCTCGATCTCCGGGCCTGCCACGCGTGCCACCACGTCACATCACGGGACACGCGTCCGTGGTCCCTATCCTCTCACCCCAAGAAATCTCGGCGGACGGTTCGCCTTCCCCAGGCGAATCCGGACTCTCTACCCACCTGGGAAACACAAGCCATGAAGGCCTTTTCTTTTCTCTTTGGCCCGCCCAGGGCCCAGAAGCTCAGTGGCCGGCCCAACTAAGGAAGGATCCGCGAACGATTCGAAATCAAGGGCAGAAGCACCAGTTAGGTCAGCCCTGAATCAGTACCTAGCAAACAGGATGCCACGACCCGCCCGAAAAAACATCCAGTTGACAAAAATTAAGTCCCTCAGCCTTACCCGCGAAGGGACTGATGCGACCCCCCGGGCGACCCTACTCGAATCACCCAGGGGCTCGGGGGCTACACCCATCAGGTGCGCTCGCGCGCACCCTCTGGCAAAGTAACTTCGACGAAGTCAAAAAACACCCTCCAAGCGGTTCTACTCGAATCACCTGGAGGCTCGGGGGCTATTGTCGGGGACCTTATACCGGGGTACCCCAGAAGGTGGGACCAATAACCACCGAACGTGAAAAACTTCCGGACGCATAAGGGCGCCGTTTCATCCCTTGTTCAAGCGACAGGAGTTCGGTTCCGCCTCGCCTGACGCCTTTGGGGCGGGCTCCGTCTCGCCTGACGCCTTTGGGGCGGGCTCGGTCTTGCCCGAGGGCTGAGGGATAGAATCCGCCTCGCCTGACCCCGGAGGGGCGAGGTCGGTCTCGCTCGAGAGATAGGAATTGGTCTCTGTTTCGCCCGACGGCAACGAACGAGTCTCACCCTGCTACATATCTAAAGATTGGATTCGTCTTACCTGACAACTTCTCCCCATTCCCTCAAGATGATAAGTACAGGGCAAGACAAGACGTTTGGGTCAACCATGGCTCCAAGGACCATACCCTGCGCCCTGACAGGAAAAGTACTGCCAGGGGATGATAGGACAGGTGCTTTAGACCCTTCCGGGCGCCGCAGAGCTCGAAAGGTTGTACAGGTGCATGCTCCTCGCCCTGTAGAGTTGTAGGCGCCGCCTTCAGCCCTAGGACACAGAACCCGATGAAGATATACGACAATCGCTACGCTCCAGAAAAGGAATTAATATCTCCACGCACGACGGACTTTCCATCACCACGCTATGGACCTGAGGGAGCGGCACCCGCTTCCCGACCCCTCAAGTCCACCAAGTTAGAAGGCCTTGACCACGTCGTCGCTCCGGACCCCGACCCCTCATCCCTCTGACAGAGACTCATAGAGCCAGAAGGCGTGCGGAGCAAGGCTGGGTGAGGTTCATAAGTCAAAACCACTGTACTCCGGCCCATGCCCTGCGTAGGGTACTATTCTATAACCATCCTGACATTCTACAGAAGCATCGACAGTATTGTAGGCGCCTATCTTCCTTTCGCACCCATCAGAATGGGTAAGGAGGCTAGGTAGAGCACGGATCCTAAGCCACTGACCCTTGTAAAGCCATCCCCTTCATCTATAAAAGGGGATGCGCCTCCTCCAGAAGGGGGGAGGCTGGAGACCGAACAATATGACACACAGATACACACGGTCAAGTTGTTTCGAACCTCTTGACATCCCTTCAACCCCTCCATCAGAGACTTAGGACCAGTCCCTCTCTCGATCGTTTGTACCCCTTACTACAAACCGTTCACGGTGCTAATAACACGAGCAGCAACAAACTGGACGTAGGGACTTTCGGCCCGAACCAGTATAAATCTTGTGTCCTTTAGCGCACCATCCGAGCCTAACGCGCATTACTATAAATTTACTTGCCGGTGCTTGTACGAAACACCGACAGCGGTTTTCCCCCCACACCCTTCCGAGACTTCAGGAGGCCTTGTGGACCGGCTCTTGACATCCGGTGGGCCCCGGCTCTGTCTACGACTCACATTATCAGCCATCCCAGACTAGACTTGGGATGTTCCAGGGCTGAGATGTAGGGTGGCATCGTTCTAGGCTAGCAAGCGGCCGGAATCTGCCTAGACGGGGCACCGTCGAGGATGGCTATCTTGTGGGTATGTGAAACCTCTGCAGAGTGTATGGTTGATCGATCGATACATATGCCGACTCGTCGGCTATGGACCTTTCCTAGGTTTCGCTTAAACTAGATAGGAGATGAGTCCTTCTATCCTCCCTCCAGGGTTGGGGTATTTTCCGGTCGTGAGCCTTGGGGGTTGCGGGCCGTTGAGACAAGTGCCGAGAGGGAGTCGGCCTGTCGACCTGAGTGTGTGAGATGAGATATGGTGTGGTGGTGTGGAGATGGTTTGGGATGGATGGTTGGTGGATGGATATGGATGGATGTGGATGTGTGTGGCTGGAAATGTGTTAAAAACTGGACATTACTATTACATTACTACTGTTACTTACTTCTCATGCGCTAAGGATGCAAACCACAGCCAAATATTAGGATCGCCGGATCCTCTTGTTTTATCTTTTCCACTAAAGCTCATCGGTGCTGACCATGGCCTGCACACATCTGGCGGTGGTAGATTTTCCTGCTTCTCAGATATGCTGACTTTAGAAGGATTAGGAGGTCTCGTGCCTACGCTCAAGTTTGGTTCGGAGAAGGAATCTACGCTGCACTACGCCAACTCTGATGATGCCCATGAAGGAGGAGCCTTCACTCGATAGTCTTCCGCTAGATTAACTCTGTAATAGGTGTGTGTCTCCAGTGATGTAATATCTTGTATTCTTGTAATCTTACGATGTATGACTGTGATATCGACTGATATATGATAATATGATGGAATCAACTATTGGTTTCATCATATTATAATTCATTATGTGGATTTTCCCTTCGCGGAAAATTGAGGATGTTTCACCAGCTACTGCGGTGCTGCCTTCTAGACGGCGGGCAGCGGCCAAGGCAGCAAGGCGCCGAGGCGGCCGTCGGTGGGTGCCTGGGTGGGGTTGAGCCTCGAGCACGGAGCATCGGGGTGAGCATGGATCCACGGTTCCACACCAAGAGGAAGAGGTCGAGGGCTCCACTGCTCGAGCTCGAGGCGTCCATGTGCTGCCGCCGCGCGCCCGACTATGACTGCCCGAGCGGCGGCTGGGTCCGGGGTGATCGGGTGAGGGTTCTGAGGGAGAGGATTTCAGGCTTGTATGCTACGGTTGTTGATGGGCTGCTAGTGGGCCAAATTATTTCGGGGCTCCGATGGTGATCCGCGGGTGAAACTGAAAACCCGCCCCAAACCCGCTAACTTTTGGGTATCCGAACCCGAAAGACCGTGGGCGAGAACCAAACACCAAAACTGAAACCGCTAGACCCGATTCGAACCACTGCCATCCTTACTCTCGTCCACATGATTCGACTTGTGAAAACCATAAAAAGTTGTTAGTATCTTGTATGTAAAAAGTTGCGTCTTTTAACGCCCTAACTTATTTCTTTTGGATTCTAAAAATTGATTTATTTTTAGAAGGAGGAAGTACTAAAGACACAATGGATTAGAAAGTTGATTCCAACCGTTCAGTCATTTTTCGGAACGAGAGTACTAAAAATATTATAGATTAGAAATTTATAAACCATGACTGAAAGTACTTTTGACTGATTTGGTGTGAGAGAAAAATACTTTTTGACTGCGCAACCGACGAGCTCCTGGGGCCGAAACCTGCTCCACCTCGCGGTGATGGGGGCTTGCGTCACGGGGTGGATGGGTGTTTGCAGGTACCTGGTGGAGGAGAAGGGGTTCGATGCCAACTCCACATCTACGGACGGTAATTAATTAATCCCACGCTCCGCCTCGCTCCTCGCCAGAGAATGCTACTGGGTCGCCACTGAGGTGCTAGCTCCATCTCCAATTGCAGGAGAGACGCCCATCTTCGTCGCCACCGAGTCGAACCATGCCGGCGTCGTCCCTCTTCTCAACTACTTTCTCAGCCGCGGCGGCGATCCAGCTGCGCCCGACGCCAGGGGTTGCACGCCGCTGCACAATGCCGCCGAGCACGGTGGGTTAATTTCTCACTCCCTGATCCATCTTCCCAATTTCTTGGAAGGAGGAGTACGATGCGTATTCCCCACTCCCTATTTGGATTTTTTTTTTGGCCTTAAAGAAAAAAAAATCTCCTAACTTTTTAATAAAAGTAAGAACTTGATAAATTTCTCCTCTAACTTTAAAAGTAAGAACTTGGTTAGAAATAGTTCGGGTTCCCAATACAAATTTTTTTACTAGGCTAGTATTGAAAACTATTGGAGATGAAAATAAATTGAGGTTGCTACTCATTTTGTTAACTCGCTAAATTTATTGGTTTAGCAAGATAATTATAGGAAACACCTGGAGTTGGAGTTGCTCTTAGGTCGGTGTAGTTATACAGAGGACATCACCTATATATTGTAACTTGCTTGTACCCTTTAGATAGAATGTATGTAGTCCGTCAAGACCGATCTTTTAATTTGACCCTTGGATCAGATATATATGATATGAGAGCAGTTACATTACATGCATGAATTACGGGCATGTACACTAGTTGATGCTAATAGATTCACTTTAACAAAAAAAATGTCAAAGGGAGTATATACAAACTGTCAGTACTCAGTGGCGGTGAAAATTTCAGACCAGCCGGCTGGTCCGGCTATTTCTCCTCATATTGCTACAGTGCATCTTCCAACCGCTACAGTATTTCTCTCTCACATAACCAGCCGCTACCGTGTTTTGGCTTATTTTTTCAGATAAGCGAACGGGGCCAGTAATGTTCTATGGAGGTGCTTAATCTGTGTATCATTTATAGTTTCTGCATGCATGCTCTGGTTTCAATTCTCTTTCATTTGTACCTCCGATCCAGGGCACAGCGAGGCTATAGGACTGCTGCTGTCCAGGGGTATTCCCGTGGATCCTCTCAACTATCACGGGACGCCGCTGCACTTGGCTGCAGGAAAGGGCCATGCCCAGGCTCTCAAGGTCCTGCTAGAGCATGGTGCCGATGTAAGCAATTAGAAAGACTCCAGCTAAAAATTCTGTGTCCTTATGATGGATTGTTTTTTTTTCTTCCTGTTGCAGCTTAAGCAGTATTGATCTGGATGTATTATAACTGCTATTCACCTTCCTTTGCAGCCCAATAGAGTTGTCAATCATGTGTCTTCACCACTCCTGATGGCTTGCTTTGCTGCCAAATTGGAATGCGTTAAGCTACTGGTTAAGGTCCACATATTCACTTAAAAGCTTGTTCATGGCATGCTCATGTTTGTACTTACATGTTCACTGAACCTACTTTATTCTGCAATTCTGCAGGCTGGTGCTAACGTGAACTTCCAACGTCCACCAGGGCCAACTATGTTATTAGCTGCAGTTAGCGTTGGCTCAACGGACATTGTCAACTTCTTGCTAAAGGCCGGAGCGGACCCTAATATTCATGATGGGGTATTGTATTAATGACTCTTTCTTTATTTGTTTCTTCTGTTTATTTGCTTTTGTGCTTTGTAATCTGATTCTGATGTGCACTATCTCTATCACGCTTTTCATATCTGATGGTTGAACTAGTTCACACAAAAATCATTCATGCTGTTCCTAGATGTTTCTACTTATATATTCAAAACTCTTGTCTAGGCACATCTATATAGTTTCCAGTTCTTGATCACTGTCTGGATTTTAAAATTGAGCAATTTTGCCGTTTTTTCCTTCAAATTCTGTTGTTGATGTCACCGGTGCAAAGATTCTTTTAAGAGGATACCCTTGTCAGCTTTCATGCCGGCTGTATCCCTCTTAAATCTTTGCAATTGTAATGCAGTGTGGGAAATTCCCAATCATGCTAGCAGCTTCTCATAAGCGACGTGAGCTTGTTAAAATTCTGCTTCCTCGGACAAATCCCATTCCTTCCATGCCAGACTGGAGCGTTGGTGGGATTATTGGTACCATGAAAACTCTAGCCCCGGTACGTTAGCACACTTCTCCAAAGATTATTACCGTCAGAACCCTTTGTAACACGTGCCTTGCATGGAACTGAACATGTGCTACCTTTTTTAGGTGTTGGCTGAAGAACCAATTGCTAATGTCAAGTCAGAAGGAAAGGAAGCGTTTGCAAATGGGGACTACGGTTATGCAATCCACTGTTATTTGCGGGTATGTCTTCGAAGCATAACACATGATGTGCTTGTTGGGGTTATACAAAATGTTGTGCGATAGATAGTTAGTTTGGAATATTGTATTGCTAAGGAGACATCCATTTTGAGATTGCGGAGCAGTATGAAACTGATGCTGATGGAACCAGCTGCTGAATAAATTTACTGTATGTAGTTCAATCAAACGAACCATGAGATAGATAATAATAACCAAGTTCTTCTCACCTATTGTTCATGCAGGCAAGCGCCATTGACCCACATGACGCCACCATACTGGCTAACCAGAGCCTATGCTGGCTGAAGCTGAGAGAAGGGGAGCGAGCTGTGTCCAGTGCTCAACAATGCCGAAGGTTGCGTCCTGATTGGGCTAAGGCATGGTACCGCGAGGGCACAGCTCTCAGCTTGCTACAGGTATATATATGTATGGCTCTCACGATACATAATAGCAGTAAGCCTTGCAACCAACATAATCTGATCTGTCCATTTGTAATTATGTCACCACCGTGTGCTGTTGACTATATATAATCTCGATTTGCAGAAGTACAAAGATGCGGCCGATGCGTTCGTGGAAGCGCTGAAACTTGACCCCGGGAACGATGAGGTCGAGAACGCGTTAAGGTATTAGCGCAATCTGCCGCTGCATATATAATTTCAGTGCTCACCCGAATGCGAGTCGTCCATCGTCATCCATGCATGCATGGCCGTGCTTTTTCTTTTTTTGCGAATACATTGGGAGCGTTGACATCTGAACCGCAGCTCTTGCATACTGCATTTGTGTTGTGGATGGTACTCTTACTAGGCTTTTGATTCTTGAAACCTGCAGAGAGGCCATGCGGCATCGAGATGGTGGCAATGCAGGAGAGAACCCTTGAGCATTCATAATCCTCGGATCCTCAGCAGTCAGCACTGTATGGGGGCTGATCGATATTAGCTAGTTTTATTTGCTCCTTGAACTCAGATCATTCTGTGGCTTCAGGCCGGTAAGTTTATCAGGCAGGAACGAAGCATATATATGTTGATACAAGAAAAGATATGTGGACTCGGCGTTGGTGGTTATGTTAATGCTCGTTATTTAGTTGAAATCTCACCACTTGCAAGTTAGTCGATCCATCCAACTATCCAAAGCTTTAATCTTGATGTGGTCTTTTAATTTGTTGGCGTAAGCAAATTCTAGAGAGTATGCACATTGAGGTAGTCCTTTTTATTTTTGTTTCCCCTTTGAGAACAGCAGGAATGTAAATATGTACTCCTAATGCATAGGATCTGAGGATTTTGTTCTTGTGTCTGTTGGGAGTTCAGCAGCTCATTTGCCGACGAGCGACGAGCTTTGAATGTCGACGGCTGGGCCGTATTTGACTTGTTCG
This sequence comes from Miscanthus lutarioriparius, assembly GCA_904845875.1. Lineage (NCBI taxonomy): Eukaryota > Viridiplantae > Streptophyta > Magnoliopsida > Poales > Poaceae > Miscanthus > Miscanthus lutarioriparius. Next base: position 786 of record CAJGYO010000786.1, on the reverse strand, counting down.
ATCGAGACATGGCGGCCGGCCCACTACTATTTGCATTTCTATTTTTTTGTTTTCTTGCACAATCACGTCAATTAATAAAAATAAAAAAAGCAAAATTACGTTGTAACACAAGCTAGTCGGAATCTATTGAATCCTTGAAGTACGTACAAATGTAAGCAAGCGTTAGCGTTCTAGATTGATTTATACCATTTGCGTTCGCACATTATCCTTCACTAGATATGTGCTGTGTTATTTTGTGAGGATCTCTTTTTTCTTTTATGCTTGACTTGATGCGGAGGATGATTTTTGGAGGACGTGGAAAAGACCAAAAAGGAATGTGGTGTACGCGTGTAGTACCACAGAGCTGAGCCCACCACACACGATTTAAGGCCCTCTTTGAGCGGGTGCGTATCAGGCCCACTCCAGACCGTAATGAGGAACGGACTGAGCTGATTAAGACGCAAAGTACGGCCCTCACTGTTACAGCCCAAACGGATTCCAGTCCATCAGAAGTGGAGATCCAACTGTTTCACGTGTTGGGCTTTCCGCAAATGGCACAGAGAAATGCTCGCGGCCCATATATCTTGCGGGCGCGAATCGGTTTCCCCTCCTGGCCGAGGCCTTTTACGAGGCCGATTATCTGCTCAAGAAAAAAAAACGAGGCCGATTCTTTCGCCAAGTCAGGGCCCACCTCTATCACTCTCGTCTCTATACATTTCTGGGCGTTTTTTTTTCATTTAATTTAGCAGCAGCTTTCATGGGATGGGAAGGCAGCAGCGCACGAAGCTTCCCATCGAATTTTTAAAT